>CP053172.1:5231593-5413267 GCA_014607495.2 Carposina sasakii | reverse complement strand
CCACCTTGCGCGCCTGCGCGTCGCGCACGCCACTACTCGGCGGGCCCGCTCGCCCCGCAAACAAGCCATCGCCGAGCGCAAGCCGCGTCGTTGCAAACAGCATAGCTGGCTTTCACCGGTGCTACTATGGATGCTATTTCTATATGATAATAAAAATGTTTGTAGTGCGACGTCTACATCTACCGATTCTCTGTTCGCTTTTTTTATTACTCTCTTACATAATTTTACTGCGTTCTCTGCTGCTCCGTTTGACGACGGATGATAAATAGGTGAAAAAGACTGACGAATGCCATTCTTAATTAAAAAATCCTTAAACTCGGAACTAGTAAACGGTGGTCCCTGATCCGATACCAACTCCGTGGGCAAACCAAAACTGACGGGTCAGCAGCGAGAGTTCCCTCCCAGGCTCACGCTTCGAGGGCAGCCGATAGCCTGGCAGAATACTGTCAGATATCTAAGGTGCCAAATCGATCGTGGGCTGCGGATGACTGGGATGGTTGAGCACGTGCTGCGCAGCGCGAAGACCGCGCGCGCCCTGCTGCGGCCTGTCATGCAGTCCACGCTTCCCCTCCGAACCAGGCTGACCATGTACAAGTTATATGTTTGGCCGCGTATAGATATGTCTCTTTCGCACTCATTGAATACATTACTAGGAATCGTACCAAATTTCGTTTCAAGGGAGCGCCATCGCTAGCGTTCCACTCGATACAAAGATTACAACATTTACAACTTACTTGAGACGAACGCGTAGACACTATTGTATGAACATAGTAGAATTGAAAGATGATTATAAATATAGATTTCCTTGTAATCTTCGTGGGTGGAAGTGCACTGCACCAGCGCTCCTTAGGACGAGCCGCCCCTTATGACACGAATGTATCCATCTCTTAGTCTTATGCAGAGCGTAACGACAGATATCACGGCTCGTGGAGGCCCATGAGCGGACTGTGGGTACGGCAGAGGTGAACGACAATGCCACACAAGCGTGCACGGTATACGCAAACAGCACTAGCGGAAAGGAGAAGGAACATCTAGCAATGCGCGTGGAGGCCAATACGAGTACCGCGGTTTCGCCACAGGTAACTGAGCAATGCCGGATTAAGCCTGCGCGGGGCCTGTAGCAAATTTTTTCAAGGGGCCCTTGATTTGCTTTGGTTCTCATATTTAGGAGTATTAAATAAAACAAAACTGTAAGGTACAAATAAACTTTTCTAGATTTAATATGGGCAAATTGCTAGCGACCACTTATTGCATGTGACTAATTCAATTTACGAGCCCCATTGTAAACTAAAAGACTGCTTACATATATAATAGATGCGCGAGCGAAGAGTGCGAAATATTTTGTCACATTTACCACGTAACTCGTCACACACTATGGGCATCACACTTGGATGCCCATATTCGCTACAATTCGGCTGGCGTAACGTTCTCCGTTTTTCACCTGAATGTACCTATACCTATATACTGGCATGTGTCGTCGAAGTTGAACTCCGTGCACTGCTATAGTCACAAAAGTTACATTTGAATGGTTTTTAACCTGTATGTATCCTCTCATGTTTTTTTATTCTTCCACTCTCTGCACTCCTATAGTCACAAAAGTAACATTTAAATGGTTTTTCACCTGTATGTATCCTCTCATGCTTATTTAATGTATCACGTCGTGTACATTTATAATCACAAAAGTTACATTTGAATGGTTTTTCACCTGTATGTATCCTCTCATGTTTATATAATGAATCACGTACTGTACATTTATAATCACAAAAGTTACATTTGAATGGTTTTTCACCTGTATGTATCCTCTCATGTGTTTTTATTTTTCCACTCATTGCGCACCTATAGTCACAAAAGTTACATTTGAATGGTTTTTCACCTGTATGTATCCTCTCATGTATTTTTAAATTTGAACTGTCTCTACACCTATAGTCACACAAGTTACATTTGAATGGTTTTTCACCTGTATGTATCCTCTCATGTCTTTTAACATTTCCACTTTGTGCACTTCTAAAGTCACAAAACTTACATTTGAATAGTTTTCCACCTGTATGTATCCTCTCATGTTTTTTTAATGAATAACGTTGTGTACATTTATAATCCCAAAAGTTACATTTGAATGGTTTTTCACCTGTATGTATCCTCTGATGTTCTTTTAAATCTGAAATTCCTGTACACCTATAGTCAAAAAAGTTACATTTGAATGGTTTTTCACCTGTATGTATCGTCTCATGTCTTTTTATATTTCCACTATGTGCACTTCTATAATCACAAAACTTACAATTGAATGGTTTTTCACCTGTATGTATCCTCTCATGTCTTTTTACATATCTACTTTGTGCACTCCTATAGTCACAAAAGTCACATTTGAATGGTTTTTCACCTGTTTGTATCTTCTCATGAATTTTTATACCACTTTTATAACTGTAACAGTTTGTTTTAATAACATTTACATTCCGACGTTTACTCTTACGATGTACTACTGTGTTGATCATAATAATATGTCTCTCTAATGAAAGTTTTGTTTTAAATCGGTAACCACAGTGATCACATATATATTGTCTCTTTATATCGTGAAATCTTATATGTTTGACTAGCAAGTTTTTATCTGCATTATCATAACCACAGTCATTACATTTATAATTAGGCTTGTTTAAGTGTTGACCATTCTTTTGTTGTATTATTATTATTTTTTTTATATCTTTCTTTCTACATTTGGTAGTACCTGTGTCTATATCTTCAACGACGTGCGTCTTGGAATTCTCTTCAACAATTTGTTCTTCATTTATTTCCTGTGAATGATTTGTACTGGAACAAGTTTCTGTAATGGCTGCTGTTGATGTGATTCCGGAATATATATTATTTTCTGTTGGTGAATCTATAAAAAAAAACATAAAATAAATTTAATTCAATGTCCATGGTGTAAGGTTATGTATGGGAGAACGTATTGAAACGACGAGTGCTGAGCTAAGAGACTGGTTTATTCATTCTACCTACCAGTAATATTAATAATTAATAAGTACTATAGAATAACCCACAACCCCCTTCTTAATAAATAATAATGATAAGCATTAATAAAATAACAACAATACAATATTAATTCCATATTACTTTAGAGATCTGTTCAATATCTATTACATAAGTACATTTTCATTCATATCCCTTAGTTATCTTATTATCTGTTAGTAATTAAGAAACTCGAAGATCTGTATTGTTTCTGATGATTACAATAATAAATCCATATACATCTCCACTTTAAAAAAAAATCTATTTATTTATTTGCATCTATAAGTATACTTTTTAATTCTTAAATTAAACATTCCTTAGAAAAAACTCATTTCATTGACATAATTTCATTACTGCTATTTACAAATAGTATACATAATCTGTTGTAGGCATAATAAATAAATTAAAACGAAATCACTCTTAAACTAATATAACCTATAATAGATAGCATGCAAACACATTTCATTCAAGTAGGAATTATTATGTTAGGAATGTCTCTAGAAACGCTAGTTTTCGATGACCTTGCATGTCTAGTGCGGGTATCCCCACCGATCAGGAGGCATCACTGTCCTGCCATATTTAGTAACATATGCATTAGAATTTGTTTGCCGATTATTACTAGGATGTGATAATATATTGGAGGTTTCCGCTTGAGTTACCTCAGCAGTCAACGGCTGGAATGGGACAATATCATCGTAACTGTAGTACGATGATTGATTTGGTCTTTTACAATCTAAAATTATTTGCCGTCGGTTGCGGCGCAGTAATCTACCTGTGTTTGGTTTAATTAAATAAGATCTAGGTCCAACCATTTTAAGAATTGTTCCACTAATCCAGTTTCCATTATATCTCACCTTTACCTTATCACCATCAGATAGTGATTTTAATTTTTTACTGCCCCTATCATAATACTGTTTCTGTTCTTGTTGGCGATAATTAAGTTGTCTCATAATTTCATTTGAATCATGTACCTTAGACTTTAACAAGTTGGGTGAACATGGTAGGACACCGCGTAACTTTCTATTGTTCAATATTTCACAAGGTGAGGGCAGTTCATCGTTAATGGGAGTGTTTAAAAAGTTTAAAAGTGCTAACCTATAGTCTGTTTGTTCATTCCTTGTTTTACGTAATATAGACTTTACGGTTTGGATTGCTCTTTCAACTTGACCATTCGATTGAGGGTAGCGAGGTGAGGATGTTGTATGTTTAAAGTTCCATTCCCTACTAAACCTATTAAACGTTCCTGAAGAAAATTCCGGTTCGTTATCAGACATAACAACATTTGGAATTCCCTGTCTGCAAAAAATATTTTTAAGCTCATTTACAATCACCTCAGAAGTCAAACAATCAACCTTTGAAACTTCAAAATATTTGCTGAAATAATCTATTACTATGATATATGAATTACCTCCGAAATGAAAAATATCAGCACCTACTTTTCACCAAGCTCGATCGGGTATCTCGTGGGAAATTAAGGGTTGCTTACAGTAATTTTTTCGGTTTGACAAGCATATTTGGCAATGAGAAATTAAATCATGAATTTGACTGTTCATATTAGGCCAGTACATTATCTCGCGAGCTCTCAGTTTACACTTTTCAGCACCTAAATGTCCTAAGTGAAGTCTTTTTAACATATTCCTTCGCATGCATTTTGGTATTACAATTTTATCACCTTTCCAGACCATATCATATGAAATAAGTAGTTCATCCCTGCAATCCCAATACGGTTTTAATATGTCAGACAATGTATTTTTGTGGACTGGCCAACCTTTTTTTATTATCTTTTTTAATTGCTTCATTTCTTCATCTAGGCTCGTTTGTTTTTGTAACTCTAGAAAATATGAATCTGTAAGAGGATTACTAACCGCTATTGCGCATACTTGCGCTTGCGCCTCCAGATTATCGCGTGGCCCGCTATCTACATTGTCTAAGTCACCCTGCGGCACAGCTCGTGATAGTGTATCTGCTATATATAAGTACTTACCCGGCTTATAAACTAACGTGAAAGTATATGGCTGTAATCTCATTAGCATTCTTTGCAACCGTGCTGGGGCGCCAGAAATAGGTTTCTTAATTATACTAGTTAATGGTTTGTGATCTGTCTCCACAGTAACATTCTTATGGCCATAAATGTATGTATAGAACTTTTCACACGCAAAAACGCAGGCATATAATTCTTTTTCAATCTGAGCGTACGCTTGTTCTGTTTTAGTGAGTGCCTTTGAAGCATAGCAAACCGGTTTCCCTTCTTGCATTAAACACGCGCCTAGACCGTACTTACTAGCATCTACAGATATACATATAGGTTTATTTACGTCGAAGTACTGGAGCACGGGGGGACTAACTAGATATTGTTTTAGAGTATTAAAACATGTCTCGTGTTTTTCATCCCAGTGCCATGCAATTTCCTTTTTTAATAGCTCCCTAATAACATGTGTTTTTTCAGATAAGTTAGAAATAAAGCTACCTACATATGTAATTAGGCCTAAGAATCGTTCCAAATCTTTTATGTTTTCAGGTCTAGGCATATTATTTATTGCGGACAAACGAGACTCGTCGGGAAATATCCCATTCTGCGTAATTTTGTGCCCTAAATAATTTAATTCAGTCAACCCAATTTTACATTTATCTCTGTTTAACTTTATGTTAATCTGTCTACACCTTTCTAAAACCTGCCGCAAGCGCATGTCATGCTCCTCCTGTGTTGACCCATAACAAAGTACATCATCTACAAAAAGTATCACTCCTTCTATATCATCCAAAAAATCAAACAGTTTTTTGTGAAATATTTCAGATGCCGATGATATTCCAAATGGCATTCGCAAGAATTTATATCGGCCGAATGCTGTATTAAATGTACATAGGTCTGTAGACTCGGTATGAAGTTTTACTTGCCAGAAGGATTGCTTTGCATCCAACGTACTAAAGTACTTTGCACCCGATAACTTAGCAGTAATTTCATCTAGGGTTGGCAACTTAAAATGTTCACGTTTTATTACTTTATTAAGATCTCGTGGGTCCAAGCATATTCGAATATCTCCATTCGCCTTTTTCACCACAGTCATACTATTCACCCAGTCCGTTGGACCTTCCACCTTGGCTATGATGCCTTGGTCCAACATTTCCGACAATTTCTTTTTAACCTCATCTTTTATCGAAACCGGCAATTTGCGCGGGGCGTGTACTACCGGACATGCGTCCTTTTGTAATTGTATCTTATATTCTCCTGAAAGACACCCAAAACCCTGAAATACATCTCTATACTCATTTAATAAATTGGATTCCGAAGATTGTAAAACAGATATTCGTTTTATTAGATTTAATTCCTCGCAAGAGGACCGTCCTAGTACAGGTGGGGAGTCTACATCTGCTATGATAAATTTTACAATGTAAAATCTTTCTTTACAATTTACTTTGAGCATGCACTTCCCTAAAACTTTGATCCTGTCACCAGTATAACCTAATAACTTTATTCCTGTTGGTGTAAACTGACTTTGATTTAATCCGATCCCAGCCGTGAACTTATAAGGCAAAACATTCACATCAGCTCCAGTATCTAACTTAAACCGAATTTCGCAATTATTTATTTGAATGTCTATGAACCAATCATTACTATTACTCATATGAGAAATTCTAAATACCTGTTCCGTGGAATCACCCTGCACCATGTAAACACGACACATCCTCGCGTAATGGTTTAATCGATTACACTTGACACACTTTTGACCGAATGCAGGACACCTAAATTTATTATGCACTAGTCCGCAATAAGGGCACGTTGCAGCCTGTCTTCCTCGATTGTGTCCTTGACGCGCGTCACAGTCTGGATCTACTGACCGCTGCTTAGGTCGAGTGTATGAATTGGCGCGCGGCGTTCTAAACGCAGCGGATGGAACGCGCGTGCCATACGTTATTCCTTTCTGCAATCTTTGTTTACTTTTCTGTCTTGATCGCTGCAACATCAATATCTGATTGTTATCTTTTTCCGCTTGCTCAGCTACCTCGTGAATATGTTTTTCACCTTCCTGGACCTGCTTTATACTTCCCGCTTGAACTCTTGACATTTCAGCAATTTTACAGATATCTAATGCTTTCTTTAAGTTCAAATCCGACTCCCTCAATTAACGTTCTCTTAAGCAATCTTCCCTTAAACCGCATATCATTCTATCTTTTATTAAATCATCCTTTAAATCATTGAGTTCACATGTAGTTGCCAGTTTATTTAATTCATAAGCATATTGTTCCACCGATTCATATTCATTTTGATTTCTTGAAAAAAATTTATGACGTTCGATAGTGAGATTCTTTTTTGGTAAAAAGAATGCGTCATACTTTTGTAATACTGCCTCCATTGTAAAACATTTTCCATCTCCAAAGTGATCATAAACTTCTCTGCCTTTTTCGCCTATTATGTGTAGTAATATACTTATTTGCACATCATTACTTTTATCTTGCAGCTGGCACGCCTTGAAGTATATTGAGAATGCATTTTTCCATTTAATCCACTGGCTGCTAAGATTTCCAGACGTTACATTGGACAAATCATTTTCGAAGCAAAATGGCGGTGGCGGTTGTAAAACTGATTCCATTTTCCTTTATACAATATGCACACTCACTATAAAATTATTGTTAATCGTTCACTTTTTGTTATTTCCTGTTTAAACTCAAAAACACAAACTAAAAGCTTGCTAATGACTGCGCCATGTAAGGTTATGTATGGGAGAACGTATTGAAACGACGAGTGCTGAGCTAAGACTGGTTTATTCATTCTACCTTCCAGTAATATTAATAATTAATAAGTACTATAGCCTCGTGGCGCCCAGAGATATTTTGGCTCTTCCTTGACTATGGCCCGACTGTTCTTCTCATAGGACATAATTGTTATAGTCATATCAGCCCAAGGTTTTGAGTTGAAAATTGTATGTGTTAGAGTTATTGGTTTAAATTGAAACTTTTAGGGTATAGTTATGATAAAATTAGCATTGGTTTTTAACTTCAATTATTTGTCTACCTTTTGTTCTTTATAAAGGCTATTGGGCCGCAATTACTAGACTAAAGAGTGTTATTAAGTGATATAAAATTATAAAAAAGTTATAGGATATATTATGTTTATTTCTGTTTTTTTTTTAAATTAAATGACTCCACTTTTCTCTTTTCTATACAGGTTTTATTAACTTATCAGTCTCCCATTACAAGTCTTATGATCACAAATTCTTAACCTTCTATAAATACGAAATTAAAGTCTATTAATAGAAGGACATAATCAAAATAACCTTACATGATTAACAATTATAACAAAGACAATGTTACAAAATATCAAAAACAATATGAAATTACTAGACTCTAATTTAAATCTTAAGGACCAGCCTGAAACTTAACACTTAATATCTAGGTATCTGCAATTTTCCTGACATAGTAATCATTATTCCAATTTTTCAATCTTTTATAGTTTATGAATGGAAATCTTTGAAACAATTTCTGTTTCTTGTAAAACATAAATATATATTGCACTTTGTGCACATCACATTAGTCTTCATCTTATGACATCGTCTGCACCGTTTTTGAATCTCTGTCATTTCCGGTAGGTGCTTGGCACCTTTTCGTCTCAATCTTTCAGACGGAATTTGGACTAACGTGGGACGTCCTCTACCTCTCGTCTGTTCTTGGTTTTCATCTTCTGAGTAACTATCTGTATCTGTAACTGTATATCCTTCTATCAAACTTTCCCCGACGTCCAACTTGAAGTCTCGCAGTTGAACGATTTGTCTGGTGGGGACTCCTTGTGAAATTTTGTGAGATTTATAGACTAGCCAAGAGTTTGACAGGGCAAGGTCGACCATGTGACTAAAAATGCGCTGTGTCCATTTAGCAGTTCTGTAGCGGTTGGGGCACACTGACAATAATCTGTCAGCCAAATCTACCCCGCCCATGTTATCATTGTAAGCTTTTACGACAGTAGGTCTTTGTATTTGCACATAGCTTTTTTGAGCCTTACACCATCTTCTGCACGTGTCCATGGGTTTGTTTGCGTGAATTGTTGATATCAAAGTTACCGCTTTGTTGTCGTACCATCTAGTCAAAGCTAAATCACCTTTTCGGTTAACTAATACCTGTGTTGTTCCTCTGCCTTCAGTTTTCATTTGTCTGTCTTCTTTTAACATATTTCTGACATCTGACGGAACCCTATTTTTCATTATTGTACCAGCGCAGAATAGATTATTAATTAAAAGTTCTTCCGCAAGCTTTATGCTAGTAAAGTACCTGTCAAAATAAAGTATATGACCAGGAATGAGGTTTTCGGTCAAATCAAGCACAGCTTTCATACCAAGTCCAAAATCAGTATCATCATAATTCGGATATGTCGTTTGTCCCTGATAAATTTTAAAATTACAGACCATCCCGTTAGGGTTTGCGAGTACAAATGCTTTCAGGCCTGTTGGATTAGGCTTATCCGGTATATACTGCTTGATCCCGCATTGCCCTGTGAAAGGTACAATCATCTCGTCAATAGATAAACATTTCTGTTTTACTTGCTTGCGACATCCATTCACAACTTTTTCAAGCAAAGGTCGGACTTTCCACAGCTTGTCTTTGGAGCGGTCCTCTCGGCTAACATCATCGTCATAAACAAACTTAAGTGAATTTCTTAATTGCAGAAATCTATTTCTAGACATATTGTCTGCGATCAATGGGATTCGGTATTTGATTTCCCAATACATTCTAATTCTAGGAAAATTTATACTAGCCATAACCATTGTGATGCCCAAATAGACATAAAGCTCCGATTCGATGAGATACAGATTTTTCCCAAATTTTTTTAAGTACGTCTGATTAGATTTGGCAACAATGGTTTGAATTAAATCATGATCAACATATTGTCGAAAATAATCAAAACCATCAGCAAAGTTTTCAGGCTCAAAATCTAGGTAGGCAGGCTGGGTAAACTGTATATCAGTTGGTATAAAATCATCTTCAGTCCAATCTGGTCTTTCAGGATTGTCCCTGATATTAAACTCAGCTTGGTGGATGTTTACACGTCCCCTACTTCTAGATGCTCCTCCACGAGAACGAACACGGCCAGAGCCAGGGCGCCTAGCTCTCCCTCTGCGAGTACGCGGTGACATTGCAAAAATTACGCTACCATCAACCTCATCTGACTCAATATTTACGCGTCTACTACCTCGGGTTGATCCTCCATGAGTACGTACATGACCACGGCGACTATATATGCCTCCGCGAACTCGTGGTCCATTTCTGGTACTTAAATCGGGTAGAGGGTTTTCATCTTCAGAGCTGGTTTTTGACGAGCTGTTATTTGCGTTATCACCATGATCTACTACAAAATCTGCATCTAATTCTCCTTCGTCTTCGAACTCAGAATTTTCGAGAGTGCCATCATCCAAAACGGCTTGTATTTCATCATCCCGTAAACCTGTGAACAAAACACCTTTATGTGTATAGGCACCTACAGTCATCCTGAACCAGGCTCACAATAATACAAAAAAACAGTACTTAACATATACCATGTACTCTACAGACTAGACGTACATGTTTATCTCAATAATACCCTCAAAATGGTCAGAAGTGGTACCATGTGGTTTTATCGGCCCTTGGTGCTGTGGCTACCCCGTAAGGGATTAAGGCGTGATTCTATGTATGTTTGTAATATTTCACAAAACAACATAAAATATTGCCACAAATAAAACCATTAATATTTTTTATATACTAACTTTGACCCAACAGACTTCACAAAGGACATATTATTTCAAACCGAGATGTCGCAGGATTTAAGCTCTGTAACTGTGAAATAATTGATTACATTTGAGTAATACCTATACATTAACAATTTTCTTGCATAAAAACATACTTGACAGTCACTGATTATCATGAAAATATACGATTTACTTACCATATCTTCGTGAGGCATCCATACCGCCGTTTATTTTCTTAAAAATGACATCTGTCAACTGTCACAGACAATGGTAGCATACCGGAAATTGTTTCCTAATGCTGCGTTCCAAAATATATTAAAAGTATTTCTATAACCCGCCAAATTTCAAAAATCTATACAGAGTTTTTTAATATGGGCTATTGAAAGGCGCGTGAGCTGTTATTGAAAATTAGTTATTAAAAGTTCTGGGCTGGAGTTGCTATGTTTATTTTGGTTTAACAAAAGGCGCGTGGGCGCCACGAGGATAGAATAACCCACACATGGCACCAGGTTTATTGTTCTAGAATTCACCCTTATTTCGTAGACATAAAGGCTCCGAATGTGGGAGACCCTTACTTAATCTATAATATAAAAATGAATTGCTAAATGTGTTGGTGAACCAATTTCGCTAATTCTTTTTTTAGCGTATTCCTTGAAGTACAGTCCGGGTGAGGAATTTTTTCCATTTCTTTATTAATAATTTTATAATATATAATATCTTGACTAAGATAAATTTATAAAAACACTTCTCCATTAATATAATCCGTTAGGATATGGTTGATCGTTTCATCTTTAAACATTGTGCTGAGGGATTCAGCTTTGTTTGTAGAGATTTGGCTAGCATATAGCTATCGAGATGAAAAATAACGTTGCCAATATGTAATTTAGAAAAGAGATGGTAAAATTCGTCATCCGAGTAATTGACCCGGTGGCTCAGTGGTGAGAGCGCTGGCACGCGGAATGCAGAGGTCGTGGGTTCGATTCCCACCCGGGTGAGGAATTTTTTCCATTTCTTTATTAATAATTTTATAATATCCTTGTATTAAATTGGTTCTAACGGAGAGAAAATTTTAAAAAAATGCCTGAACATGTCTAAAACATTCCTTTTCTACATTCCCATACAAACAATTTGTTCGAAACTTGAAAGTCCGGGAAGGCAATAAAATTGGGTGACGTTAGTTCAAAGGCGTGGGACAGGACAACGTCTGTGAGGTCTGCTAATTTAAAATAAACTCTTATATTAGAGACATATTTTTATTTATTTATTTATTTTAGCCCTTCCTCTGACATGAATTTACTTATATATTTTACAATTAATAATTTACTCTTTTTTGTCAGCTTGCCCTTCGGCAAAGGCCTCCCCGAGAATTCTCCACTTCTTCCTGTCCATGGCACATCTCCTCCAAGTACCTCCCGCCACCTTTCTCATTGTATCCTCCCATCTTACTCTTTGTCTCCTTTTGTTCCGTTTTCCATCCCGGGGATACCACATTGTTATGTCCTTAGACCATTCGTATTTCTGACTACTTATCATGTGTCCAGTCCATTTCCACGTTAGTTTGTTTACTGCCCAAGTCACATTTATTAATTTAGTTTTCTCTCTTATGTCTGTCAGTTTTATTTTGTCCTTAAGTTTAATATTTAGCATACTTCTCGCCATGTTGTTTTGGCATACTTGAAGTGTTTTTATTTGCTTACTGGTAAGGGCCCAAGTCTGACAACCATATGTTAGACATGGCAAGATAGAGATATTAAATACTTTTCTTTTATCTCTTAATGACATGTGTGCGTTTTTCATGATTTCTTTTAACAACCAGTACTTCTTCCATGAGTTGCAAACTCGGGTTTCAACTTCTTTCTGCATCTGACTTACTGGAGCGATAATTTGGCCTAAATATGTATAATGTTCTACATAATCTATTGGACTTTCATTTACTCTGATGGTCACATGATCGTTGTTTGTCATTATTTTTGTCTTCTCCGTATTCATTGTGAGGCCCACTGCCATGCTCTCTCCTGCCAATTGCTGGAGCATACTCTCGAGATGTAATGGGTTTTCGGTGAGTAAAATATTTAGGAAATTACCCTGGGAGAATACATCATACATCTGGCCTAAACATCAACGGGGTTAAACTAAATCATCTAAGATTCGCAGACGACCTCATTTTACAGACCTATATGCAACATATAATACTCTGTGCCTATAATTATGTATGTTACCAGCAATCTGTATAGGTATAATCCGGTATAGGGAATATGCGTCTGACACGAAAACAGATTTTTTATATGATTATTAATAAAGAAATGGAAAAAATTCCTCACCCGGGTGGGAATCGAACCCACGACCTCTGCATTCCGTGCCAGCGCTCTTACCACTGAGCCACCGGGTCAATTACTAGGATAACAAATTTTACCATCTCTCTCTTTTTTTTTAAATTACAATATTGGTAACCTTATTTTTTCATATTATGTTATTTATATTTTATACGAAAGATATAACAAATACAAACTGAAAAAGTGCAAAAATAACATCAACCGGTTAGTAAATAAAATACCAAAGTTACAGGAGTTTAAAAGTTTGAAAAATTTAACGAAAAAAAATTTACAACATAAAAGGAGTCAAAACATACAATTTTACCCATATATTGAATTATCTCATTGATTTAATCAATACTTTATTAATATCGGCACCTATTAATAAACAATTTTTATTCACAATACACAAAATATAAAGATATTATGTTTATAAAATAAGATTGCATTTTTTCCCCATACTAATTTGAGACGGTTGTCTATTATGACGTCAAAGTCTTTGTCATTTTAGTATGGAGCAAACGTAGCATTTCAAAAACATTTTACCGGCTCGTATTTTTGAATTGCTGTAAATACAAAACGGTTAAAGTTAGATATGGCAAGGGCAAACTTTATTCATTTTTTACGAAGAATATAAATATGAAATAAAAAAATTCATGCATATACCCTATTGTACACAATACCTAAGCATGTTCTATAAATTATAAAATGCCTAACACGTAAATGGCGGATACTACTAAGCGGAGGGTGTAGGGCCCGGTGGTGGGCGAACCCATGATGGGAATTTTTGTTTAGCATGTTTTTGTTTATGTCTTACTGAGATGTGTATTACTGTCATCAAGCTCCATAACCTCTACTTTCACTGGCAGCAGTTTGTCTGAAAGAGACAGACAGTGGTCACAGATAACATTATGAAGCCTACATTATTTAAGTCATGGAACTGACAAATGGCATGGAAAACTGGACAAGTGGTTATTAGTATGGTCACAGAAAGCAGGGACGTCCAGCACGAAGATCCATTTGACTTTGGGGCCTTATTGGACAAGGGTTGCTGCTGATAGAGCCCAATGGAGAGAGTTGGAGGAGGCCTATGTCGAAAGGCACATCAAACTAAGAGACATACTATAACGAGGGAGGCATGAAAATAATATGGACAAGGTATGATATTTTAAAAAATTTATCTGTTATTTATTACATTATGACCATTAACTATTTTATTTATTATTTATTTTATAAGTATTGGAGGCTGTTGCCACCGAGATCTTGACGATTATATCTTTCTAGAACTTACCAACATTACTAACTGGAAGGGCATCTATTTCTTTAATTATTTCATCTGGAATGAAAAAGAGTGAGGTTATAAGAAATATACCAAATACTTACTATACTAAAATATACCTCATTTTCTCTACGCATACATTATTACCTTTAATGTCAATTTCAGCTGCAATCCTCTCCCGGAAGTCTTGCTGGCACTTCTGCACCCGCTGCTTGAACTCACATGCGTCGCGCAGGTGCATGATGCAGTCGTCACAGATGCCGGGTTTCTTCTCGAGGGCTGTCTCTATCTGGAAAGTCAAGCATAGGCTCAGATCCAGTTATTATATCATTCTTTAGGTACATGGCATAATCTTATCTAGGTACCTACAGCAAGGCAGACCAAATTAAACTCTTTATCTTTTCACAACTTCTTTTGTGCCAGGTTGTGATGTGTGACAGAACAGAACCAACCTAGTTAACAGAGCTAGTGGACAGGTCAGTAATAGACCTGTGCCCTGATTACCTAATTTAAAATAACAAAGCCAAAGCAATGCGACAGCGAAAATTGTACAATATTCGCCTTGAACTGTCAATGTTCCTTTGAAATTCATTTTACGTAATACGAATTTGACAAGCAATCAGTGATTTTTGTATAATTTTCGCTATCGTTTTGCTTTTATAGTTAGGCAATAAAGGGGTGGATTCTATTGTGCATAGTTTGTTAGAATTTCATGACTTTTCTTTCTTCTGGCATGCAAAAACTTGCCATTGTCATCTAGTATTCCAGCAGGGTGTACCTACTTGTTAGTTTCAGTACCTACACAGTACGGCAGGATGTTTTCTCTTCCTTATACACTTAGGCAACATAGTAGATTGATTTGATGTTACACTTTCCTGCCTATCAATATTATAATTATTAGGTGGTACTTACATGTAAGTCGAAGCATTCTTTCAGCATATTAGCGTAATTTTCACTGTTTCCATCCTGCCAATAAGTGGTTTTTAAATCTTTGTCTGGCGGTCGTAATAGACAACATCGACAAAGCGCGTCGTCCGCAGACTCCTCAAAATAATTATAAATAAAATCCATAATCGCGTTAGTAAATAGAATAAGTTATACTTTTATTTACCTACTTACACAAAAAAATGTACATGAACAAAAATTGTTCTGCAATATGTATGTACATAAAACAGAAATTCAATAGAAATATCAGCAATTCAAAGATCACGGAGCAACAATTGAGGTTTTTTTTTTTTTTTGTTTAGTTTATCCCGAAGGAAAGGCAAGGGGAACTAATCTCATACGCAGCAATTGAGGTTATTTTTTTTTTTGTTTGTTTAGTTTATCCAGAAGGAAAGGCAAGGGGAACTAAGCCCATACAACCATTGTCTTTAGTAAATGATTTCTGAATTTATGATGGATGGAGGATCCTAAACCTAAAGTGGCGGGAAAAGAATAGCGGGTTCTGTTAGGCCAGAGTGCGCTGGTGATATTAGTAGACTGTATTTTGCGAGTTGCTACTATTGTTTCTACCGAACAAAAACGTACGACACACTTGCAATTCCCTACAGCAATAGACGACGAAGAAAGAGGACTTAGAAGGAAAAGCACGTGCACTGACCTGATTCTCTCCCGAGTCCAGTTTCCTTCCCTGCAGGGTTCTACCAGGATCGCTCGACTCACTCAGTAGGCGGTAAATAGTTCGTAGATAATACACCACACAAAATAGTCTCTAAAAGTTCAATTTGCACAAACAATGTCTCAACGTCGCGCGGTGCGGTAATGACTGACGCATCCGACCACAGTATGGGAGCCGTTCTACAGCAGCAAGTCGATGGTGTATGGAAGCCACTAGCTTTCTACTCCAAAGCAATGAGTCCTACGCAACGCCGCTACAGTGTGTACGATCGCGAATTATTAGCGATCTACACAGCTGTCAAACACTTTCGCCTACTAATAGAGGGCAACGAGGTCATCATACTCACCGATCACAAACCTCTAACTCATGCGCTAACAAGATCATCAAGCAGCAGCGACACACCACGACGAGAACGACAGCTACACTTCATCAGTCAATTTTGTTCGAGCATACAGTACATACAAGGTGAAGAAAATGCAGCAGTAGCGGATGCACTTTCCCGCATCGAAGAAATTCATTGTCCGAGCTACATCGACTACACGAATTTACCCGACAACCCACACAATGACAGCGAGCTTCAACAATTAAAACTGCAATCAAACCTAAAATTCGTCGAAATTACCCTGCCTGGCAATAAACGACCCATCACGTGCGAGAACACAATGGCATCGCCTCGCCCATATTTACCGCTCAAATATCGGTATGCCGCATTCAAAGCACAACATGATATTTGTCACCCAGTACCAAGACAATGCGTAAACAGATGGCGACCAGATTCTTTTGGCCGTCGATGAACAAAGAGGTGGGAGACTGGACAAAAGCCTGCATTACCTGCCAGCGAGCAAAAATTCAACGCCACGTAATGCCAGCTATAGGCACGTTTCCCGAGTCACAGCGATTTAAACACCTACACATCGATATAGTCGGTCCGCTACGAGTATCAAATGAATACCGCTATATCGTCACGATGATCGACCGTTGTACCAAGTGGCCAGAAGCTGTACCAGTACACGACATAACAGCTGACGCCGTCGCCAAAGCACTCTATGAAAACTGGATCACGAGATTTGGATGTCCGCTTCGCATAACAACGACAGATCAAGGTCGACAGTTCGAGTCAGCACTATTCAACTCGCTTCTGAAGAAACTGGGCATCACGAGAATACGTACCACAGCATTCCATCCACAGTCAAACGGACTCGTCGAGCGCTGGCACCGCACCATGAAAGCGTCTCTGATGGCACGAGGCAACACGACGCACTGGTCCGACGAGCTACCTACCGTTCTACTGGAACTGCGTACAGCACTACGAGAAAATAATCTCAGCCCTGCCTTGATGACCTACGGATCTACGCTACGACTACCATCTGATTTATTCGTACCTACACAGTCGAAAATTGAAGATGCAGATTTCGTCAGACAGCTCAGCGAAGCGATGAACTCACTGAGCCCTACAATGAGAGCGAGTGCAACCAAACCCAACTTATTCGTACACAAAGATCTCGCTACCTGTAGTCATGTTTTCGTACGCAATGACACCGTACGACCTCCGTTGACACCGCCATACGACGGGCCCTACGAAGTTCTACATCGTCATGAAAAGTACTTCAAGATTCAGCTACCTACGCGTACTACAGTCGTCACAATAGAGAGACTTAAACCGGCATACATCTACAGCGAAGAAAATCAGTCAACCGGGACGCCGCAGACAAATCTAGATAGCAACATTACCAACATCACGCCAACCCCACCATTACCTCAAGCAGTTACCACTACCAAGCCTGCCCTAGCAACAGCATTGAAGGAGTCTTACGTCACGAGGGCAGGCAGAACAGTCAAGAAAAATTTACGCTTCGCGTGAGGGGGAGTGATATGGGGATTGCCAGTAAACCGGCAAAAAACAAATAGAAATTTCTCCGGAGATCGGCCTCGATCGCGCCCGTTATCTATTGTAGTTACGTCGTCATCTGCGCGCCCGTTATCCATCATAGTTACTTTTTATCCTTTGTTATTTGAACTTTCTTTTTTACACTGTCTTGTTTGTATATACAGAATGATTTTTGGTCGTCAACGTTCCCGAAAACTACGGAATCTCCTCATCATCACGATCATTTTTCTCCATGGAAGCATACCTGGGATGTGTCTGGTTTCCAAAATATTAGGGTCCAAAGTTGAGTAAATAGACTGCGTTTTTCTGCATAAATGCACATAGACGCGCATAGCAGGATTTTTTCACGAAAAATAATTAATATCTGTCTATAAAAAAATTTCGCACGATCAAGGAATTAAAATTTTTTTTTCAAAAAAAAATTTTTCTTTCCCAGCATTTTTTTTGGCATAAACTTACTTTATTTCATGTATAGAAAACGTACCCTACGTTAAAGGTGGCCACAAAAAAACATCCTGTATAGCGCTAAAACAATATCCTTTCTACTCCGAACTTTCTAGGCATCCCTATTTTTTTACTGTTCTGTTCTGTATATATATAGCCCGGTGTCTGTAATAAAACATGATTCGTTTCCTAACGCTCAACGGTGACTTTTACTCGTTTTCCCGAAACTCTAACGTAGTGGTGCAATACAATACAATTGATTTTCACAAGAAAATTACACGTGCGCCTTTCCAGCTTTTCCCACCGAATTCTTTCTGGAAAAACTAAACAAGATTCGGCGGGAAAAGCTGGAAGGGAGCGGGTGTAATTTTCTTGTGAAAATGAAAAATTATTTGTAAATGGCTTGCATGTATCCGTAAAGTGATGTTTTCTGGTAGATAAGTTATATTTTGATTACTTGTGATGTGAATCTAGTGCGTGTGCATGGTTTTATACGCAGGTAAGCTGAGTAAAACTTTAGCCGGAATACGATCTCTTCATGGGCCCATGTAAGTTGTTTCTGCAATTATTTTTCATTTTGACTAACTTTACACTTGTTCTTGAGGATTTTCTCGACGTTTCCATTCATCACCATCATCATTATCATCCCATAAATTCAGAAATCATTTACTAAAGACAATGGCTGTATGGGCTTAGTTCCCCTTGCCTTTCCTTCGGGATAAACTAAAAAAAAAAACTAAACAAAAAAAAAACTAACCTCAATACGAGTTTTCGAGATTCGGCGGGAAAAGCTGGAAGGGTGCAGGTGTAATTTTCTTGTGAAAATCAAAATTTATTTGTAAATGGCTTGCATGTGTCCGTAAAGTGATGTTTTCTGGTAGATAAGTTATATTTTGATTACTTGTGATGTGAATCTAGTGCGTGTGCATGGTTTTATACGCAGGTAAGCCGAGTAAAACTTTAGCCGGATTACGATCTCTTCATGGGCGCATGTAAGTTGTTTCTGCAATAATTTTTCATTTTGACTAACTTTACACTTGTTCTTGAGGATTTTCCCGACGATTCCATTCATAATCATCATTATCATCCATCATAAATTCAGAAATCATTTACTAAAGACAATGGCTGTATGGGCTTAGTTCCCCTTGCCTTTCCTTCGGGATAAACAAAAAAAAAAAAAAAAAAAAACTAACCTCAATACATATGTATTGCTGAGGTTTTATTGCAGAACAATTTTTGTTCATGTACATTTTTTTTGTGTAAGTAGGTAAATAAAAGTATAACTTATTTGTCTCCGTGATCTTTGACTTATTCTATTTATGTACTGACGCGATTATGGATTTTATTCATAATTATATCGAGGAGGCTACGGACGACGCGCTTTGTCGATGTTGTCTATTACGACCGCCAGACAAAGATTTAAAAACCACTTATTGGCAGGATGGAAACAGTGAAAATTACGCTAATATGCTGAAAGAATGCTTCGACTTACATGTAAGTACCACCTAATAATTATAATATTGATAGACAGGGAAGTGTAACATCAAATCAATCTACTATGTTGCCTAAGTGTATAAGGAAGAGAAAACATCCTGCCGTACTGTAGGTAGGTACTGAAACTAACGAGTAGGTACACCCTGCTGGAATACTAGATGACAATGGCAAGTTTCTGCATGCAAGAAGAAAGAAAAGTCATGAAATTCTAACAAACTAGGCACAATAGAATCAGATCTATTACTGACCTGTCCACACAAACTAAGTAGATGTCCACTAGCTCTGTTAACTAGGTTGGTTCTGTTCTGTCACACATCACAACCTGGCACAAAAGAAGTTGTGAAAAAGAGTATATTAGTCTGCCTTGCAGTAGGTACCTAGATAAGATTATGCCATGTACCTAAAGATCTAAACACTATGATATTATAACTGGATCTGAGCTTATGCTTGACTTTCCAGATAGAGACAGCCCTCGAGAAGAAACCCGGCATCTGTGAGGACTGCATCATGCACCTGCGCGACGCATGTGAGTTCAAGCAGCGGGTGCAGAAGTGCCAGCAAGACTTCCAAGAGAGGATTGCAGCTGAAATTGACATTAAAGGTAACAATGTATACAAACTATGTATTCTCATATGTTTGTAATTACTTGCTGTCCTGGCTAGAGAAAATGAGGTATATTTTAGTATAGTAAGTATTTGGTCATCTAGCCAGCGAGCTAGATGACATGCTAAAAGACATAGGAAAGAATTGGTTGAAAGCAGTTAATGATAGAAACAAATGGAAGAAACTGGATGAGGCCTATACTGATGTATATTTTATATTAGAGGGTCATGATGGATATTTTATAAAATTTTATACCCTGTTTACAAAAAAACTGCATGTCATGGACTAATAAAGGCTTCATGTTGGGTATAATTATTATAACCTCACTCTTATTCTTCCTTTCTTATTCTTTATTGCACATACACAAAAAATATAACACTCTTTTTAATTCCAGATGAACTTATTGAAGAAATAGATGCCCTTCCATTTTGTAATGTCGGTGAGTTCTAGATAGATGTAATCATCAAAGTCTCGGTGGCAACAGCCTCCAATACTACCACTTGTCTTTCTTTCCATGCCATTTGTCAGTTTCATAACTTAATAATGTAGGCTTCATAATGTCATCCGTGACCACTGTCTGTGTCTCTTTCAGACAAACTGCTGCCGGTGAAAGAAGAGGATACGGAACTTGATGACAGCGATAGACATCTCAGTAAGACATACTACCTTACTAGTATTAACTATTATGTTCCTGTTTAAGTTGTTATAGTAGTTGCAATGTCTTGCTGCATGTGGAATCATATTGCGACTACTATAGGATTTTGTACGAAGTAATTTTTGGACCACTTTTACTGCATCTCTTGCTCAAAAATAGGTTAAGAGCGCTCTTAAAATTACAACATTGCCTAAGCTGAGACCTAAGCCCCAGGGGGTGGCCTTGAACCCCATGACCCTGACCGCGCTTGGTAAATAGTGTGACAGGCTGAACATAGTTAATTTTGGCCGGACACGCAGTCAAAAAGCCCGACTATGTCTGGCTTTATTCGGACGGCTGGCAACTCCAATTGTAGGGGCAAAGATGGAAAAAAGAATGGAAACGCCTACTTTCGAAGTGGACTGCATCTGGTGTTGGTAGTTACGTAGGCGCCTGGCAGTCCAGTTGATGAATTTGCAATTTTTGTAGGTTTCCTCTTTCGCCAATCCATAGATAAGGTAAAAGGGTGACACTCGTGATTGATGTGAGTCCTTCCTGGTTGACGGCACTATCGCTATGTCGACCGAACCGGGGTAGATACTCCGACAAAATGCCAACACCAGCACCAGTATGATGAATTTGTGAGAGCGAGATGTCTCACTTTTAAACGTCAAATTCACAGAGCTATTAATAACTAGATAAACTAAGTAGATGTACTTTGCATGTAAAAAACAGACTTTAAAATTAGAATAGACACTCGTTCGCGAGCCTGGACTGAAAGAATTAGGGCTGATAGAAGTGGTTTGCAATCCCTTTTTACACACAAAGTGGAAACACTTGCCTTGTCTAGTTATTACTTAGCTCTGTGGATTTGACGTTTAAAAGTGAGACATCTCGCTCTCACCAAATTCATCATACCGGTGCAGCTCATTGATAGTTGACGTTTGGATAACCTTTCTCGGTGTTATTACAAAAGAGCACCGAATGGAAAGTTAGATTCGATTTAAATATGACATTTGACAGCAAAATCTATGGCATATCTGCCAAATTAAGGACATGTTTAAATTATTTTTTAATAATACGGTCAGTGTTTACCCACGTTTCCATTAGGGAATGACACGGCAAAGCGCGCTAAATAGGAACTTATACCTAAAACTAATTATGTTCAATAACCTAGGTGCTATAGATTGTTCTTATTCTTTATTGTGCACAAATCACTGCAATAAATGTAGAAATGAAAGATTTCAATACCGATTTCCCGGCTGTATTTCTTTAAATAAAATATTTTACAATTTTAGCCACTATAGTTACGTCTTCCGTCGTATCGTTCGTTCGTCTTCCTTTTTTCTATTCTGCCATTCCTATCTTCCGTCTCTCTCTCTCTCGCACTCATTACTTCTCGCTCATTATATCCATGCATGCACTCCTATCATAGATAAACCTTCCATGCATTTCTACATTTTGGGGGCTCGTCCGGCTCTAAGTAGAAAATAAAAATCAATACATAGCAAGATTGAAGACGATTAACGAAAAAGGAAAGACGAACGCCGACATTGTTATATCATAGGAAAAGATCGACGTGCTAGTCGCCAAGGCGATTTTGAAGACGCTGAAGACACGACAAAACAGCAGGAAAGCAGCTTGCGGCAGGTAGACGAACTGGTGACCAAGTTCAGTGGTGACGACAAAACCTGCTCATCAGCAAGGTGGGCGCAAGAAATTGATGATAACGCTGAAATATTCGGGTGGACCCCGCTGCAGCAGCTAATTGTGGGCCGTAGATCGCTGGCAGGCACAGCAGCCCTGTGGCTCAAGTCGGAGAAAATGTTTAAATCATGGGACGACCTAAAAACGGCTGTTTTAAAGGGATTCCCTGATTCAGTTGACCAGAAAACGATACACGAAGTCATGAGCGCGAGGAAGAAAAAATCTAACGAAGGTTACCTAGAATACATGCTTATTATGAAGGAACTGGGCAAACGTGGAAAAATGCCGGACTATGTCGCCATTAAATACATTGTGGATGGCATAGAAGACTTCGAAACCAATAAGATTATGCTATACGGAGTAACCACGTACCACGACCTGAAAGAAAAACTTAAAATATACGAGACGGTGAAAGACAAAATGGCGAAAAATAATCGGAGGACGGTTCAGAACTCGTACAGTTAACTCGTACAACGGTGCTATAACTGTGGGGAGACTCAACATACGTCGGCATATTGTCCATTTAGAGAAAAGGGCATGAAATGTAGAAATGAAAGATTTAAATACCGATTTCCCGGCTGTATTTCTTTAAATAAAATATTTTACAATTTTAGCCACTATAGTTACGTCTTCCGTCGTTTCGTTCGTTCGTCTTCCTTTTTTCTATTCTGCCATTCCTATCTTCCGTCTCTCTCTCGCACTCATTACTTCTCGCTCATTACCTCCATGCATGCACTCCTATCATAAATAAACCTTCCATGCATCCATCCGACATTCGGCCATCCTACATGCAGTCTGGCCTCAGACTGCCTTAAAACAACTTAAACAACAACATAAATTTAGGTAAAAGGACCTAACGCCCCGAAAGGCATTATTTACAAACACTGGTTCTATTTACAATATTTTTAAAAACAATTTACAACTTTACTCTATCTGTTCTTACACCTAAACCAGGGGTGGGCAAACTTTTTTCATCGCGGGCCGTAAATTAAAAAAAAATTGTCGCGGGCCAGAAAATAAAAAAAAATATTGCCGCGGGCCGGTTAGTTAAAAACACTTGGGGCAAGGCTACTAAGCGTAAAGTTTAAAAACATTGTTTTTTAGAAACTTAAATGTTTTTTTTATACTTTTTCACATAAAAAAATTGTCACCTTAGCAGTATTGTGATAAAAATACGAGATTTAAATGTTTTAAGTGTAGATAAAATATTTTAAGGTCTAAAAATATAATACAATTTGAATTTTTGATATTAAAATTTTTCTGAAAAACGTTCGGCGGGCCGGATTAAAACCTCGTACGGGCCGGATCCGGCCCGCGGGCCGTAGTTTGCCCATCCCTGACCTAAACCATTCAACATCATCATCGACATTTATCATCATCACCTGCGCTTGTGTTAACCGTTCATACAGCAATAACACAAAAATCACGCGTACACCCCTTAAAACAACATTTCCAAATAAAATAGTTTTCAGACGCACTACACTATAGTCAACATGTACCCTTATCCTTTCATCTTTCTTTTTCACTGAAGTATCATACACTGCACAATATTTACAAACCACACTGTTCTCCAAACACTTGTATACCTTCTCTTTTATGATCAGTTGCTTAGCAACAGGAATATCGTTCTTATTATCTTTAAACTTAACTGAAATCTCTTCAATCTTCCTAGGTTCATATCTTTCCACAAACTTTGCTAAATCCTCATGCTGCTTACATACGCCGACATAATCATTCATCCATTCGTCATATTTCACCAGAAACTGCTCTGATATCTTCTCCGACTTTAACACTACATTTTTATCACTGTCTGTATATTCAACAAAATAAGCTTCTTTTATCACCTTCGTCATATTCTGTTTGTTTACATTATTTGACTTCAACATGACATCTTCCTTGTCATTGTCATCGACTTCTTTCACTTGCTTAGGCTGATAACTTTCCACTAATTTCACCACTTGCTCGGTATAATTTCTATCGCCAACGTGACAATCTGGAACATTAGACTCAACACAATTAACCTGACTCATCCATTCATCATATTTCTTTAACAACTGAACACATCCATTCTTCATCACTAACATTACCTTTTTAAGGAAATCTTGACCAATTATTACATTGTAGGGCAAACAACACTTTTTAACTATATATAAAACAACATTATTATGGTAATCGCCGTCAATTTGAATTGCTGAAGTCACTTTTCCTAATGGGTTAATTTTCAACTATCGTAGTCCACACAATGATACACAGCTTTCACGGTCGTATTTTGGCGATCCAATGCTCTCGTACACTTCATCTGTTATCAAATTCACATCGCTGCCCGTATCAATTAATCCGATGGTTGAGAAATCTTTGTTTTCAATAAAATTAACTTGATTTACTGGCTTTAACAATCCTTGTTTGTTTACCTCCGATCTCACGTCTTGACTGACATTAGTGACATTGACGTCGCCATCTTGGTTGTTATTGACGTTTCTTCGGCTTGTTCGTTGTTCGGTTTGTTCCATCTTGGGCAAAGTCATAGTGTCCTCTCTTTCGGTGTAAGGTTCGACTTCGGGTCGCCTTTCGGTCATTTCCGTAAACATCATTCTCCTTTGACTGGGTGGAGGATATTGTTCGCCTGCTCGTTCGTTGTAGTTCGGCTTGTAGTGACGGCCACCTTGAAGATTCGTCGCAGCAGGGTTCACAGGGTTCACATATTTTGCACCATTCTTTTGACTTTGTTTACATTCGAGTGACCTATGACCAAATTCGTTGCAACGGAAACATTTAATGCCCTTTTCTCTAAATGGACAATATGCCGACGTATGTTGAGTCTCCCCACAGTTACAGCACCGTTGTACGAGTTCTGAACCGTCCTCCGATTATTTTTCGGCATTTTGTCTTTCACAGTCTCGTATCTTTTAAGTTTTTCTTTCAGGTCGTGGTACGTGGTTACTCCGTATAACATAATCTTATTGGTTTCGGAGTCTTTTATGCCATCCACAATGTATTTAATGGCGACAGCGGGGTCCACCCGAATATTTCAGCGTTATCATCAATTTCTTGCGCCCACCTTGCTGATGAGCAGGTTTTGTCGTCACCACTGAACTTGCTCACCAGTTCGTCTACATGCCGCAAGCTGCTTTCCTGCTGTTTTGTCGTGTCTTCAGCGTCTTCAAAATCGCCTTGGCGACTAGCACGTCGATCTTTTCCTATGATATAACAATGTCGGCGTTCGTCTTTCCTTTTTCGTTAATCGTCTTCAATCTTGCTATGTATTGATTTTTATTTTCTACTTAGAGCCGGACGAGCCCCCAAAATGTAGAAATGAAAGATTTCAATACCGATTTCCCGGCTGTATTTCTTTAAATAAATTATTTTACAATTTTAGCCACTATAGTTACGTCTTCCGTCGTTTCGTTCGTTCGTCTTCCTTTTTTCCATTCTGCCATTCCTATCTTCCGTCTCTCTCTCGCACTCATTACTTCTCGCTCATTACATCCATGCATGCACTCCTATCATAGATAAACCTTCCATGCATCTAATAGAGAGAAATTTACATGAGAAACGCATACGCAAACTTGCCTAACGAGATAAAGGAAGCGCAATCGCTTAACACGTTTAAGTCTAAACTCATGACTCACGTTTATAGTATGGGATATCATCCGTAAGATCGAAAACAGTTTACTTAGTCATTGACTACCTGTTTTTAATCATCCAAAGTGTAACATATAATGATACTCGTATCTGTGATAAGAGATTAATCAGGTTTCTCGTACGGGCGGGCCGATGAAGGTAGATAGATACCTATTTATGAAATAATTATTATGTATGCTTATTTTAAGTGAACTTGTTATTGGTTCTTATAAGTAAAATAAATTCTTTAAACTTAAACCTAATACAAAGGTGTGCTTATTTCTGCAAGAGATTTTGTCCAGCATACCAGACAGCAGTCTGAGTGAGAGGTCATAATGTGTCCCAAAGGTAATGATGTGTCCCACCCAGACCCAACTAAAACTGAGTACCTTTACAATTATACAAAAATAAAATATACATATAATTAGATACATTGTTATTTTGTTTATCTTGTTATTTCCCTCTAGATTCACCAGCAGAGGATAATATATATTCCGGAATCACATCAACAGCAGCCATTACAGAAACATGTTCCAGTACAAATCATTCACAGGAAATAAATGAAGAACAAATTGTTGAAGAGAGTTCCAAGACGCACGTCGTTGAAGATATAGACACTACCAAATATAGAAAGAAATATATAAACAAAAAAAAAATAAAACAAAAGAATGGTCAACACTTAAACAAGCCTAATTATAAATGTAATGAATGTGGTTATGAGAATGCAGATATAAACTTGCTAGTCAAACATATAAGATTTCACGATATAAAGAGACAATATATATGTGATCACTGTGGTTACCGATTTAAAACAAAACTTTCATTAGAGAGACATATTATTATGATCAACACAGTAGTACACCGTAAGAGTAAACGTCGGAATGTAAATGTTATTAAAACAAACTGTTACAGTTATAAAAGTGGTATAAAAATTCATGAGAAGATACAAACAGGTGAAAAACCATTCAAATGTGACTTTTGTGACTATAGGAGTGCAGTAAAAGGAAATATAAAGAGACATGAGAGGATACATACAGGTGAAAAACCATTCAAATGTAACTTTTGTGACTATAGGTGTGCAATTAGTGAAAAAATAAAAAGACATGAGAGGATACATACAGGTGAAAAACTATTCAAATGTAAGTTTTGTGACTTTAGAAGTGCAGAAAGTGTAAATGTAAAAATACATGAAAGGATACATACAGGTGAAAAACCATTCAAATGTAACTTGTGTGACTATAGGTGTAGAGACAGTTCAAATTTAAAAGTACATCAGAGGATACATACAGGTGAAAAACCATTCAAATGTAACTTTTGTGATTATAAGAGTGCAACGAGTTCATCTTTAAAAGTACATAAGAGGATACATACAGGTGAAAAACCATTCAAATGTAACTTTTGTAATTATAAATGTACAGAACATAATTCATTAAAAAAACATGAGAGGATACATACAGGTGAAAAACTATTCAAATGTAAGTTTTGTGACTTTAGAAGTGCAGAAAGTGGAAATGTAAAAATACATGAAAGGATACATACAGGTGAAAAACCATTCAAATGTAGCTTGTGTGACTATAGGTGTAGAGCCAGTTCAAATTTAAAAAAACATGAGAGGATACATGCAGGTGAAAAACCATTCAAATGTAACTTGTGTGACTATAGGTGTAGAGACAGTTCAAATTTAAAAAAACATGAGAGGATACATACAGGTGAAAAACCATTGAAATGTAACTTTTGTGAATATAAATGTGCACGACGTGATAGATAAGAAAAGCATGAGAGGATATGTAGTGTTCACTATTATAATTTGATTATAATTAAATAGAATATAAATAAAAGTCGGCTCACTAGCTCACGCACTACGTCTTGCACTGTCTGCGGTGTTCTCGTGACTGCCCTCGCCACAACTGTCACCTGTCCAGTTTGCGTAGTACATAGCCGGAGACGACCGATTAACTTATATATTGTTACAGGTATTTAAAGGTAGTAAATGATATATATATATGAATCAATAATTTTATTTAATTATTCTGGCATACACTACATCCCTCCCTTTTTATTATATTTATTTTAATGGGGCCTTTACCATATTGTATATATCTGAAATCACTTATAGATTTTCAAAATCACATTTAAATACTTTAGCTATAATATCATATGGTTCGATTAGAATTATAAAATTATATGAATTAAATGTACTTAATTGTTTTTCCATATAAATACTTTTATATGTTTAATTTATTGATTCTTCCATAATCATGTCATTGTCTGATTCTTCTCTATCCTTGTCTTCGTTCTCAGGGTTTCCCGCCTCTTCATTAGTATCCATAACTTTCCACTCACCCTCTACCTTCTTTAAGTGCATCACATTCCGCCTGATCCTACCCCCTGTTTTATCGTTCCGAAGTTCTACGTCGCCATTTTTATTTGATTGTACCGTATGTGGGGTTGTCTCATAATTTAAACTCAATTTATTTGATTTGTTCATGTTTTTTATGTATACTTTGTCGCCAACTTCTAAATCGCAATTTTGAGCTCTACGTTTCCGGTCAACATACTCTCTACTTATCTCCTTAAGCTTCTTTTCTCGATCCCTCATTTGCTCATTTTCTGGATTGTGGTCATAATTTATGTCTTTGGCCATTGGCAATTTATCTCTAAACTGTCTGTGAAAGAATAATTCTCCTGGTGTCTTACCAGTTATTGTGTGTGGTGTAGAATTGTACATTACCATGTAATCCCTCAAGGCTTCTTTCCAGTTCTGTTTCTCTGCCTGACTTATTTTAAGTCTTTTCAGGATATCCCTGTTTTGGCGTTCCACTTCCCCATTCTGTTGGGGAAAATATGGGATGGTGTGATAAATTTTAATATTCTGTTCCAAACAGAACGCCTTAAACTCGGCACTAGTGAATTGTTTGCCGTTATCAGCTGTGACTGAGACTGGGTTCCCATATCTACTAAATATGTCTTTTAAATGTCCAATTATTTCCGTGCTTGTTATAGAACGGCATATTTTTACTTCTTTGTAACGGCTGTAGTAGTCCACTACGACGAAGATATAGTCGTTACTGGGCAATGGGCCCATCAGGTCGATCGCAACATCCACCCAAGGTTCAGTAGGCAACTCGCGAGGTTTCAACGGATTCGGGGGATTTGGTGCGGAAACGAGCGTGCAACCTTTACATGATTTGCAAATATTTTCCGTATCTTTGTCGCATTTCGGCCACCAAACTTTGGTTCTAATTCTGCCCTTCATCGCCACGATACCCGGGTGGCCCTCATGTGCCGCCGTCAAAACACGTTCTCGCAGTTTTTGTGGAATAACGATCCTAGTTCCTCTCAGTAGTATGTCCTCATGAAAACATAATTCGCTTTCAAATATTTTGTAGTTCTTAACAGTATCATCCCACTTTCCATTGTATAATCCCTCCTTAACTTTGACAATCTCATGGTCTTGTCGAGAATGTTCAGCGATTTCCTTTAACGATAGAGCCAATGGTCTTGAATGTTCTACCACATTATGGACATAGTTTTCGTAAATTGTCATTGGATTTGTTGCCAATCTGCATAGTCTTGACAGCGGGTCTGCTACATTTTCTTTCCCCGGGCGATAAATCACTCTATACTTATAAGACTGCAGTCTCAAAACCCATCTTTCGATGCGAGCACATGATTTCGTTTTTGATCCAAATATCGTTTCCAACGGCTTATGGTCAGTTATCAAATCAAATTGTTTACCATAGAGAAACATATCAAAATGTTCACATGCCCACACCAATGCCAGTGCCTCCTTCTCTGTTTGGCAATACCTCCGCTCGCAATCACTCAGAGTTTTATTTCCAAACGCTATTATTCGTGGTCCTTTATCGTTAACTTGCACCAAAACTGCTCCCAGACCAACTGGGCTAGCGTCTGCTATAACCAAAGTTTTATCAGAAGGATTGTAGAAACCCAAATTAGGAACATCAACAAGTACTGCTTTTAACTTAGTAAAAGCGGTTTGTTGTTTTTCCCCCCATTTCTCCGTTATACTGGTATTTTTTCCTGATTTCTGTCGAAGTAACAATTTCAATGGCTCTGATAAAGTGGCAAGATGCGGTATCCATTTCCCTATAAAATTAATAAGTCCCAAAAAACTTTGTAACTCAGCAACAGTGGTAGGTTCTCTAAATTCCTTAACAGCAGAAATATATTTTTCTAACGGCTTAACACCATCCTCTGACAATTCGTGTCCCAAGAATTGTACCTTTGTTAGTCCATACACACATTTATCTTTATGAAGTAAAACGTTATTTTCCTTCAAAACTTCCATAACCCTTGCAAGTCTTAAATCATGTTCTCTTTGGTCTTTGCCGTATATTAGGATATCATCGATAAAATTTATGACACCATCGCATTCAATTAAAATTCTCTCTAGTGTTTTTTGGAATATTTCCGGCGCACATGTTATTCCAAACATCATCCTTTTAAACCTAAACAGACCCTTTGTCGTAATAAACGTGGTTATGTGCCGTGAATTGGGGTGTAATTCAATATGATGGAAAGCATCCTTGATATCCAACTTACTAAAATATTTTGCTTTTCTTACTTTCGGCAATAGTTCATTCATAGTTGGTAGAGGATGATTCTCTCGTTTAATAGCTGTGTTGGCTCGACGCATGTCTATACAAAGTCTAACTTCACCGTTACCCTTTAATACTGGAACGATCGGAGAAATCCAGTCTGAAGAACCTTTGACAGGTTCTATTATGTCTTTATCCAATAATTCTTTGATTTTACGTTGTACCTTTTCCTCCAAGGGTATAGGGATTCTGCGGTATGGCTGTGACACAGGCTTTACAGAACCATCTATTGGGATTTCAACTAAGATATCTTTGAATTTTGGAAATGGTTTCTCTTGTACTTGATTGATATCTGTGTGAATTTTAAGTATGCCCAAAGATGTTGCGGTTATCCGTCCTAGCAAATCGCTTGTTCCGTCTGATATGACATAAAAAGGTGCCCTTTCAGCTCGGTCCCCCACTTCAAGATCCGCTTCGAAAGATCCTAGTAGTCTTAAAGGTTGATCACTTCCATATGCTTTAAACATTTTATCTGGGTTATTATTTTGATTAGATACTCGTATATTATTTTGTTTTAACATTTTCCACGTTTTATCTGTCAACAAGTTTTGATTACATCCGGAATCTACCAGCATCTTTACTTCCTTTCCTCCTATCTTGCACGTAACCATAGCATCACCGTTTACATTAAAAATATATGCGATTTCTTTATCTCCTTCCTCAACATTGTTTGTTCTTTTAAATCTTTTTATGTCTTTATCTACGCTTTTCCCGTTGTTTGAGGTATCCAGTTTCCGTTTGTTCGGTTGTTTTGTCCTACATTGTTTCCAAAAATGTCCTAATAATCCACACCTCGAGCATGTTTTCCTTTTAGCTGGACATGTTAAGTCACGTCCCAAATGTGTTTTACTGCCGCACCTAGAACATCCAATTTTTTCCCCCTTTTTAGCCTCAACTGCAATTTTATTTACATTTTGATTTTCCAATTTCGTCTCGAAGTCACCTAATTGTCGCTCGACTGCCTCCAATATATTTGCTTCCACCTTTATATCCTCCAGCGACATATTGTCGCCATTCTTCAAAATTTTCTTTCGTAATGCTACCGATATACATTTTTCTGTAATTTGACTAACTATGTTTTCGTCCATATCCGCAAATGCACACTTTTCTGCTTGCTGTCGCAGTCGTACAAGAAATTTTTGAAATTTCTCATTTGGTTCCTGCTTTAAACTTCGAAACTTGTGTCGTTCAAAGGCGAGACATTGCTTAGGAGCAAAGTATTCATCCAGATTCCTAATTGCTATCTTAAATACTTCAGTTGCATTTTCTCCATTTGGCTCAATGTTTGCGCCAGGAAGATTGTAAAATACATCTTGTAACTCCGAACCCCCAAAATGTAGTAAGCTTGCTCTCTTCTTTGCTTCATTTGTGATGCTCGCAGCTTCTAAATATATGTACAGACTCCTCTTCCATCTTTCCCACCTGTAGGCGACCGAACCCTCTTCTCCTTCACAGTCAAATTTTTCTAGGCTGTATTGTTGTGCCATTGTTGTGATAATGCTAGAAAGAGAAAAATGAAAAATCCAGAAATCGCAATTAAATGCCCATTTGCGAAATTTAATTCTTAAGTTTCGCAATATAATGCTCAAATTCCGCAATTTAATGCTGCAATTTCGCAATTTAATGCTGCAATTTCGCAATTTAATGCTATAGAATTTCGCAATTTAATGCCGCAAATTTATTCTAAATTGTAATGTAATGCTCAAAATAACGTAATTTAATACTGCTTCCAATTTACACCTCTTTCGCAATTAAATGCATCTTTCATAATCATAACGTTTCTACGTAGATAAACATAATTTACAGTTTGGAATATTTTTATTGCAATAAAATTATGCCATTAAATATATAAAAATTATAAACATAGACATGAATAGGAATTACATCAGTTTACGCTAGTCAATAATTGATTAATAATTAAATTATATAAAGATAAATAATTAAATTGAATAGTGTTGTTGATGCCACGAATAACTTCTACAACACAATTTATAGTACGTTTGACGCATGCATGCCTAGGAAAAAACGGAGTAAAACTGTAGCTAGGAGGTATCCGGTTTGGTTTACAGCTGACATAGTTAAGGACATTAAATTGAAATGTAAGCTGCACTATAATTGGAAGCGTACCTTAGCTGAAAACGACTACAGGTCTTTTTCAAAACTTAGAGCCTCTTTAAAGTCACGAACTGCAACTGCCTATAGCGCATATATGAGACGCATTGAAAATAATATTTCACGTAACCCGCGAGAATTCTGGCGTCACATATCAAGCCTACGAAGTAAGGGAGGATTTGAACCTAATGTAATCTATAAGGGCGAACCTCGCACAGGTATTGCTGCAGCTGAAGCTTTTGCCGACTTTTTTGCAAGCGTATTTTTATCTGACACTCCATTATTAAATGCAATTGAAAGTCAGTAGTTCTGTGGGGCCTGATGGTATTCCGTCAGCAATTGTTAAGCGCGTGAGCAAAAAAATTGTGAACCCGCTGTGCCACATTTTTAATTTGTCACTGAGATCTGGGGTGTATCCATCACAATGGAAGGTATCACGAGTCACTCCCATACCAAAGACGTCTAATAAGCTTGACGTCGAAGAATATAGACCTATCGCTATTCTTTCCTCCCCTGCTAAGATATTCGAAAACGTACTTCATAAATTAATATACGCCCAAGTTGAGAAGTTCATATGCAATGAGCAACATGGGTTCCGGGGTAGGCGATCTGTTAACACCAATCTTCTGACCCTAGTGGACTACGTCTCTGCGCAGCTTGATGGGGGTCTGCAGGTAGATGTGCTCTACTTTGACTTTCGCAAAGCGTTTGATAGAGTAAATAACGATGTATTGATGACAAAACTTAGTGCCATAGGTTTTGCCCCTAACCTGATACACCTTATTGCTGATTATCTGCGAGACCGTCAGCAGTATGTGAGGCTCGGAATCTATGAGTAATCGTCTTATCACACGCGATCTGGAGTCAGTCAGGGCTCGATACTTGGACCGTTGCTGTTTTTGTTAATGGTGAATGACATTCCAACTGTTCTTCGGCATGCGGAGTGTCTTCTCTACGCGGATGACCTGAAGCTGTACACAGTAATTCGGTCTCTGTCTGATTGCCTGGCCCTGCAGCTTGATATTGATGCCGTATGTCAGTGGTGCATCGATAACAAAATGGAATTTAATCCCACTAAATGCTCAGTTATAACCTTTGGACGAATGCTGCGCCCAGTGTCATTTGATTACAATATAAATGGTAACACGATTACCAGATCATTAACAACCAAGGACCTGGGAGTAACATTCGACCAAAAGCTAACTTTCCACGACCACATTGCTGCTATCGCCAAGGAATCATTTAGGAGATTGGGGTTTGTTCTCAGAAATGCTCGAGACATTCAAAGTGAGCAAGTTCTACGACTTGTTTACAATGCCCTTGTAAGAAGCAAGCTCGAGTCTAGCTCTTGTGTATGGAACCCGCATGAGGTAACTTATGCACTTCGCTTAGAAAAGGTTCAAAAGGCCTTTCTAAGATACCTCTACAAGCGCACCGCGGGGTACTACCCATACCTGTATCCCACAAAATTCTTGCAGGGCCATTTAGGATATAACTCACTAGAAACTAGGAGAGCGTGGGACCAGCTGATAATAGTCTGCAAAGTGTTCCGCAACGTCATTGACGCTCCCGAGCTTCATAATGGGCTACTTCGTTTTTATGTCCCGAGAAACTATCTTCGCAGTAGGGGGGGGGGGGGCACACGCTCTTCAGTGGGCCTCGGAGTCGTACCGTAGCGCGCGCCAACTCTCCGCTTCCTCGTACCCTCACCGCTCTCAACCGACTGCTTGATGCCAACCCTGACATTGACATATTTGCGGATGGATGGATGAGGCTCATTATGGCATGTTTGAGGTTTTGTGAGTGAATGTGATGCATGATTGACCATAAATTTTTCTTTCTCCTTTTTTTTTTTCTATTGTGTGTTTTTGTTTCTATTGATTAATGTGTGATATATTTAGTGATTGTATCTTTGATTATTTTATAAACTAATGACATGACATATATATTAGAGTAAATGGCTACTTCAGCCGTTCTAATAATAATCATAAATCATAAATAAATAAAATAAATTGATTTTCAAGTAGTCAAAAATGTAGGTAAGGAAAATATAATATCAGCTTTACTTACTGATACCAATTAGACTACCGTTCGTATAATTCACGCTAATAATAACTAAGCCAACTTGAATCCTAGTAAAAATAGTAGTTATCGTACACAAAGTAGGGTTTAGACCAAACAAGTTATAGGTAGGTAACCACTTTAATAATCAGATGCTTTATCTCAATTAAGCAAATTAAACTAGCTACTCATACCTTATCAGTTGAGATAATGTCATGGAATTTTGTTTGTTTACGCCGTAGTTTGGGCATCGACATTAAGGTACCTGCCCAGATTTATTGAGTAAATAACCGTTATTACTCGTATTTACGTTACTAACAGTTACTAAGCATTTACTAAGTACTTATCTACTCGTATTATAGTATCTTGTATCTTTGATTACAAATTAATATGTCTGTATTGTTTACTTATACTATATTTTTTATGTATATCTTAACAGTACCTAGGTAGTAAACAAGCAAGCAGTAAGCATCGCTGGGTAAGAACCGTATTCCTGTCCATGTTTATATTTTCCTTTTTTTTTTCTAATACATAATTACAAGTACTTACAGTTCTCCTCGTCGCCAATGTAGTGTTCACTATTATAATTTGATTATAATTAAATAGAATATAAATAAAAGTCGGCTCACTAGCTCACGCACTACGTCTTGCACTGTCTGCGGTGTTCTCGTGACTGCCCTCGCCACAACTGTCACCTGTCCAGTTTGCGTAGTACATAGCCGGAGACGACCGATTAACTTATATATTGTTACAGGTATTTAAAGGTAGTAAATGATATATATATATGAATCAATAATTTTATTTAATTATTCTGGCATACACTACAGGATACATACAGGTTGTTAGGGACACCGTGTTGGTTATGGCCTGTTCAATCGTATTTCCTTACCTGGTGGTTTGTTAGACTCCCGCGTTGCCCTGCCGTCCCTTGTGTAGTATCCAGCTATGTGTAGGGACAAAGGTGTAGTAATAAATATATATATAGATATCTTATGTGTATAGTCACCCCACGGCAAACTCCTTCTCGATCTCCGTTTGATCACCTCACTGCAATTCCGAGTGCACTTCAGTCAATCCAAGATAGAATACCACGTTCGATATCACGCCGTAAAGGTCCAGTAAGAGAGCTCCGAACTCAATCCAACTATTGGCTAGCAAAAACCGACACTTGCTCCGCGATCGCCACCACGTGTATTTTCGCAGGCTATTCCGACGTGCGTTCTGCGCAACGTTTCTCAAGCGACTGGCCGGGGTTTTCACACGATGCCCGTATGCCCCTCGCGCCCCTGGACCGCCCCGCGGCGGCCAGAACAACCCCCCGTCCCCCAAAACCGGGACTCGGTTTTGGAGTTAATCCACTAGCAGTCGAGATAGAGTCGCGACTGCCCTCCGTAATACTGAGTTTCCCAGTGAAACTTCAGCGTACCGTGGGACCCCGTCAGAGCCAGGGTAGAGTTTGACAATACGTCCTTTGCGCCACAGCAAAGGAGGCAAGTTGGCGTCCTTAATTAAGACCAGATCCCCCGCCCGTGGAGGGACTGATTTATCCGTCCATTTAACCCGTTGTTGCAGAATATGCAAATATTCTAAAGTAAACCGTTTATTAAAGTGTTGAGTACCTAATCTGCTGCAACATCTCAAACCGTGTGAGTCGATGAAGGCGTACCTCATCGTAAGAGTACTCAGGGAGAGCCGCCAGAGGCTGTCCTATCAAGAAATGACCCGGTATCAAGGCTTCTAAGTCGTTAGGATCCGAAGAGAGCGGACACAAAGGGCGTGAATTAAGAGTAGCCTCTACTCTACAAAATACCGTAGTAAGCTCTTCATAGGTTAAGATCGTGTCGCCGATGACACGCCTTAAATGCGTCTTAGCACATTTCACCGCTGCCTCAAAGATGCCTCCCCAGTGAGGACACGCAGGAGGACTAAATTTCCAAGTTATGCCCCGAATGGCTAGAGCGTGGCTAATATTCGAATTAGCGCTCGTGAGAAACTTGTGTACTTCCGTTAAGTACCTATCCGCGCCTTGAAAATTTGTGCCGTTATCCGAACGTATTAAACTAGGCAAACCGCGCCGTGACACAAATCGACTTAGAGCCGCAATAAAGGCTTCCGTGGAGAGTGCCGAAACCACTTCCAAATGGACCGCCTTAGTGGACAGACAAACAAAAATACATAAATAAGCCTTATAAATTTTAGCGTTCCGTAGAGTCGAAGCCTTAACTGAAAAGGTCCTGCAAAATCCAGTCCGACACCGGAAAAGCCTATCTATGTTTACCCGATCGCAAATGGTATAATTTCTATCGCCAACGTGACATTAGACTCAACACAATTAACCTGACTCATACATTCTTCATCACTAACATTACCCTTTTAAGGAAATCTTGGAAAAAAAAAAGGAAGATGAAGTGTTTCTTTCCATAATACGGGATTGGGTCGCACCTCAGATAGTAAGTACCTATTACGTCCATTTATCAAATAAAGTTAGCATTGAGAATGAGTGGCAGCACTAACTGAGCAATTAATCGTTGAACAACTAACATGAGCCACTTATGTTGCGTATGTCATTGAAAACTGACTTAAAAAAAAAATAATAACCGACTTCAAACTTTAACTAAAAAGCGATAAATAACGTAACTAATTTATCTACTTAATACATATTAGGTATCTCAAATTATTTAAATATTTACAACTTAATACTAACTTAAGCCTAGGTAACGGTAGTCTGTTGTGTTGATGGACGCGCGCGGCTGGCAACGCCACACACACACGGCAAAATACAATACGGTGTAGTAGGCAGCGGTAATGCAATTTCCTATTCTTGGTTTTACTATTTAGTGTGGGTCAGTTTTCTTAATTACATTTATTTGTTTGGCTGGCACCGACTCCAAAAAATAAGTTATAATTATAAATATTTAAATAGTTAAAGATGACTTTGTTAAAGTATTAGGTATTAAGTTGTAAATATTTAAATAATTTGAGATACTTAATATGTATTAAGTAGATAAATTAGTTACGTTATTTATCGCTTTTTAGTTAAAGTTTGAAGTCGGTTAATTTTTTTTTAAGTCAGTTTATTTCTCGATTTTTAGTTGTGTTAATGCGTTGTGGACTTAAATAGATGCTAGTTTATACATGGTGATTTTTGGTCATCAACGTTCCCGAAAACTACGTGATCTCCTCATCATCACGATCATTTTTCTCCTTGGAAGCACACCTGGGAAGAGTCTGGTTTCCAAAATATTAGGGTCCAAAGTTGAGTAAATAGACTGCGTTTTTCTGCATGAATGCACATAGACGCGTGTAGCAAGATTTTTCACGAGAAATAATTAATATCTGTCTATGAAAAAACTAGCATAAACACTAAACACTATAAATTTCGCCAGATCAAGTAATTAAATAAAAAAAATCTCTGCATTTTTTTTTGGCATTAACTTACTTTATTTGATGTATAGATTACGTACCCTTCGTTAATGGTGCCCACAAAAAAACACCCTGTATCCATCGACCAATTGCAGTACTGTCCCCTAACTCCTAACTTTTAAGGAGTTCTGTAGCTTGACCATCAGCACAGCAGCATCAGATGTTGATTCAAGTATACCTCACAAGCAACAAGTTAGCCCTACATACCACTAAATAGTTTCCATCGACCAATTGCAGTACTGTCTCCCAACTCCTAACCGTGAAGGAGTTCTGTAGCTTCATCATCAGCACAGCAGCATCAGATTTTGATTCAAGTAACACGTTTGCCCTATATACTAATAAATAGTTTACATCGACCAATTGCAGTACTGTGGAGTTCTGTAGCTTCATCATCAGCACAGCAGCATCAGATGTTGATTCAAGTAACACGCTAGCCCTACATAATACTAAATAGTTTTCATCGACCAATTGCAGTACTGTCTCCCAACTCCTAACTGTTAAGGAGTTCTGTAGCTTCATCATCAGCACAGCAGCATCAGATGTTGATTCAAGTAACACGCTAGCCCTACATAATACTAAATAGTTTTCATCGACCAATTGCAGTACTGTCTCCCAACTCCTAACCGTTAAGGAGTTCTGTAGCTTCATCATCAGCACAGCAGCATCAGATGTTGATTCAAGTAACACGTTAGCCCTACATACTACTAAATAGTTTTCATCGACCAATGGCAGTACTGTATCCCAACTCCTAACCGTTAAGGAGTTCTGTAGCTCCTACATTATCAGCACAGCAGCATTAGATGTTGACACCCTGAAGCATATACCTGAGTAAGACATGATTACGTAACAAAAGCACCATACGAGCATACAATTTTCGGTGGTTGCCCTAGATTTCTCGTGGATCCCATCATCAGATCCTGACCTGGTGAAAATGGGACCACCTCAGAAGTGAACTCTATCCAACCAAAAAAAAAAAATTTTAATCCGTTTATAATTGACGGATATATCGGTGAACATACATAAAATATATATATATATATATATATATATACAGAGTGTTTTTTTGTGGCCACCTTTAACGAAGGGTACGTATTCTATACATGAAATAAAGTAAGTTTATGCCAAAAAAAATGCTGGGAAAAAAAAAAAATATTTTTTTTAAATAAATTTAAATTCCTTGATCGTGCGAAATTTATAGTGTCTAGTGTTCACAGAGATCTATAGAGTGGCCGTGGGGGCGTGGGCGGTGTAATTGAACTATGAACAAAATAGGCAAACATCGCGAAAACGCAATCAGTCGGGACTTGATTGCCTAACGCGTCACACGGGAGTGTTTTTTTATAATGCCTGCTTGTTCAGTGGTTGTGTGCAAGAATCGAAGTGACCATAAACTTGAAGGGGTCATTTTTCATAGGTAAGTACAATAACAATTTTGTTTTCTAGCATTTATACCCAAATTTCATTTTATTTCGTTAAAATAATTTTCACTGAGTGACATATGTAACCTAACGATTGAACCTAATACATTGCTCGCTAAGTGTAGCGTGCCTGGTGTTGAAATCAGTTTGACCGAGTAATGATAATTGCGCATATTGAATCGGCCGCTCCCGCGCACGGCCGCTGCTAAGCGCTTTGACATAGAGTTGTACCTGTCATTTCTTGTTGTCGATACGTCACGTTGCCGCGAATAGTACCTACGAGTAATAACTAATGTTAAGTAGATAATATTGAGAGTTTAAAAAATATTATGTTTATGTAAAACAATGGTGAATTACTTATTATTATTAGTGTAACAAAGTACCTAAATTAATGTAGATGTGTGCAAAGTCAACTTTCTTTATTTTTGTGTTTCTTATTAATAAATATTTTTTAAAATTATAATATCTGTTGCGTAGTTTTAAAGATCTAAGCATACATAGGGACAGACAGACAGATAACGGGAAGCGAGGTTGTTTTATACTATGTAGTGATACTTAGGACATATTTATGACTTTATGTCATTTAAAATTAGGAAATACTATTATTACATAATTTTAGGAGACGTAATGGGGTACCCCAACATTGATTGCCCGTTTAATAATGGTGATGAAAATGTAGATAATAAATGACTACCAATAAGCATATTATTATAGTTTTTTATTTCCATCGAACATTTACATACCGTACTAATTTATTAAAGACTCCGCTACGAATTTACTTTATTCTTTATCCCTTCAAGAAAAATAACCTTTTATTTGTGACCCCATACTTTTGTGACTGTGATGCAACTCAAAATCTAAGCTCAATCGGACAACGAGAAGTAGAAAAAGTAGGTTGAATTTTAAGATGAAGCTAAGTAAAAACATGTTTAAAATTGTATTGTGACCAGCTACTAAAGCCTAAATTGTTCGCGATGTGCAACAACGCAAGTGCTCGATAACAAATTTATCGACAGTCAATCACTAGCGTACGTGTGAAATTTGTTGAATGTATTTGCTATACTGAGGCGCGTACTTACACAGTAGATAGCAATGTGTGCGCGCCAATGAGAGTACCGCCTTAAATGTGTGAGTGTCAGAGATTTATCAATGTGGGTGTAATTTGTGTTATTATTTAGATGTCAATGTAAGTGTGGCTTATAGCCGCTTACATCAGAACTCAAACTAAGTGCGCTTAGCGGCCCATCTCCTGTGTTTCTGTTATCTATGCTAGTGTTTATATTAGTTTTTTTATAGACAGATATTAATTATTTTTCGTGAAAAAGTCCTGTTACGCGCGTCTATGTGCATTTATGCAGAAAAACGCAGTCTATTTACTCAACTTTGGACCCTAATATTTTGGAAACCAGACACTTCCCAGGTATGCTTCCATGGAGAAAAATGATCGTGATGATGAGGAGATTCCGTAGTTTTCGGGAACGTTGACTACCAAAAATCACCCTGTATTATACATACAGACGAATTGAGAACCTTCTCCTTTTTTTGAAGTCGGTTAAAAAGATTCTATTTCACAATGCATTTGCAGCTTAAAGTTGACAATGACAGCATTCAAGTTGCCAGTGTTAGCTATTAAGAAGGGGTACCAAAAGCGACCTATATTTTCCTGTATTTGATTTCATCCTTAACCTGTGTATATTTTATAGGTGTTTCATAGTTTAAAAGATCATTGAGGGCTGTGTTTATGCATTTTTGTAACTAAATTATTCCTTGAATTTTTATATAATATTTTATAAGCTCCACCAGCTTGTGACCGGACTATGTTCTTAAGGAACTTGAATCCTGAAGCAATTAGGTCCATGTTCGTCTAATGGTGTGTCATTATTTATAAATACTGTGTTATCCTTCGATGTTTTGTGCAGACCTACATTATTGTAAAACTGTAAATGCACAGTCCAATTAGAAAACAACTATAGTCTTAATATAAATGCAATAGGGTAGCCAGGCAGACTAGCAAAAGTTACTATATGATGACTTTAGTTTCCATAGAATTTGGACTAGACTTCTAGTATGCCAGAAAGTTGATCTGCGAAATGTATTCGTACCAAAATATTATTTTTGCTGCATATAAGAGATTAAACTCACTTAACGTTTTTCTGGTATATGAAAATGGCTGTATATGCCAAACATGCTGGAACATAGCGACAAACCCATTGCTTGAAGAAAACAGACCAGATGAGTTACCTGTGGGACACTGTCGAGTATGCACTCTCAGTGGACGTTCTGTTCTCTGAAGAGTACGTTATCTATCACCCACTAAGAGCTAGTTCAGTGCAAGAACGCAGAATATATAATGTTATAAGGGAATGGATCTTATTACCATGTATGATATAAAACTACTTACAATTCTAATATTATCTTTTCTTTTATTTATGTCTCCTACAAACCCAATCTAATAGGAGTAAGTAAGCATATAATTTGATTTTTTATTATGTAGACAAAAATGACAGCTACAATCGAGCTTTTTTTTTTAATGTTGCCAGCATAATGCAATTAGTGTTGTAATATTTTATTGTGAGCGATTAATTGAATTGGTGATATGAACTTTCGACAACGTGATTTTACTCAATAGACTAATCTATATGAATATATATATATATATATGTATATAAATAAACTCAATCTATAAAACAGCTATTTTATTATTTAATGAAATTGACAATAAAAAAATACATAAAATCGATAAAATGTAGTTTGAAATAAATGAGCTCTGTTTCTTTACAAATAAATATTTATTAGAAATAATAATGAAATTTATAAGTATCGTGTAAAAGTAACATTGCTTGAGTAAAAAATAAATATTGAAATTATGGTAACCTTTTGGCATCTGACATTTTTTGCATCGCCAGCCTGGCGACGCCAGGATTTTCAGGCATTCGTTTCCCATCTTCGCTCACGATTGGTTGTACGAATATCCCTTGCGCTCTTAACGCCAGTTCCTTTGTTATTTGCTGTTACGTTTTTGTTGTTATTTGCTGTTAAGTTTGTGTTACGTTTTTTGTTTGTCTTGTTGTTCCTGTTTGTTGTTTTTCTTAAAACACCATGGACGCTCAACCGAGTACCTCGGGTGCAGTTATGTCTCATAGGAAAAGGAGACGCCAAGCTTCTCTGACTGTCACAGAGAAAGTAATGGTGCAAAACGTATTTAAATATGTGTTTAACGAAGAGGCAACGAAATTAGATTCACATTTGAACGAAAAACCGTCCAAGCGCCTCTGTGCTCAAAAAACAGCAGATATATTGGGGATCGGAACTGCCACTGTCTATAACGTTTTGAAAGACATTAATGAGAATGACTCGCCCACCCCACCAAAAAGATCTGGACCGAAGCGAAGCAGACATTCAAAGACAAATTTGATGAATTTACTCTTTCGGCTATCAGGCGCAAAGTGCACGGCTTTTTTCATAACAAAGAAGCTCCTACAATTGAAAAGGTTAGTAGATTTTCCATACGTTTTCTTAAACAGTTTGTCCATAGATAAAAAGTGTTATGTTTTAAGTGAAATTCGCGTAATATACCACTTTTACACCATGTATAGAGTTAGGGCGGTATCAGCGTCACCTATAAAAGTTTTGTGACCAATGTGACCATCCCTTTCAATGTTCCAATATTTTGACAGATGTCACGCATATGTCATGTTTTGAGAGCGTCACCTAAATAATTTGCTTATTGTGTTCGTAAGTTATTTGAATTTACGAATTTACTGAATCGATCACCAGTTCCAAATTGGTAGACCTGTCTGTAAATAATTGCCTTTTCTTTGTTATTTTATGCAATAACGAGTTTACATTTATGCTGTCTTAACATATGTTATTCTTTGCTTTTAGATCACAAACGCTGTTAATGAAGATCCTGACTTACCCAACCTTTCGAAGAGCACAGTGAGGCGAGTTCTTAAACATTTAAATTTTAAATATGGAAATCGCAGACGATGCAGCTCTTTAATCGACAGACAAGATATAATTTTGTGGCGGAAGAAATATTTACTTGCAATAAAAGAATATCGTAGACAAGGGAAAACTATCTATTACCAAGATGAGACGTGGGTGAATGAAGGGCACACTTTAAACAAGTCTTGGGTGGATAAAAATATAAAAACGCCACGACAAGCCTTCCTTGCAGGTCTGACAACGGGGCTTAAAGCTCCTACAGGAAAAGGAAGACGCCTTATAATCAGCCACATTGGAAGCGAGGAAGGCTTTGCAGATGGAGGTTTATTGATGTTCGAGTCAAAAACAGATTCAAGTGATTACCACAATGAAATGAATGCAGAACATTTTGAGGAGTGATTAAGGGGAATTTTGCCGAAATTAAAAAATGATTCGGTGTTAGTATTAGATAATGCCCCTTAACACTCACGTAATGTATAAAAAACTCCATCTATGTCGTGGCGTAAATCCCAAATTCAAGAGTGGTTGAAATCAAAGAATTTAAACTTCGAAGACAAAATGATCAAAGCAGAACTAATGGAAATTGTTAACAAAGAAAAACCTAATTATAAAAAAAAAATATTGATGAGCTTGCTGCCGAGTATGGTGTCACCATCTTAAGACTGCCCCCTTACCACTGTGAATTGAATCCCATAGAATTTGTATGGGCACAGGTAAAGGGGCACGTCGCCAGAAATAACAAATTTTTTAAAATGGCTGAAATTAAAAATCTATTCATTGACGGGCTAAAGTTGGTGACACCGCAACGGTGGTCGAAAGAAGAAAACAAAATGATGCAACTCGATCACCTCATTGATGAGGTGACAGATACATTAATTATAAATGTTACGGACTCTGACTCTAATAGTTCTTATTCAGAAATAAATAGTGATTAAGAAAATTTTAATGTGTTTCATTTTTTCCAATATAGATTTTTATAAATCTAATAAAATAGCTAGTTTTTTTTTTCAAACCCACAAAGTAGCTTTTATTTTTTAAAAGTTTTATGAGTTAGGTTAGATTGAGTGAAAAAGCTTAATACAGATTTTAAACTTATCGAATACATTTTTAACTATTCGGAATTCAGACATTCGCCGTAACATAAATATACATGAAATTAATCGAAATATTCAGTTGAACAATTCCATTAATTATGACCAACACTATTTTTTTATTACGATAAAGTGGCAACACTCCAAATGTCATTTTAGTCTACATAATTAAAAATCGAAGTATAGTGCTTCTAATCCGGATTTCCATTTGCCAGAGAGATAGAAACACAAATTACAAAAAAAAAACCACAAAATATGGTGTTTGCTGAGAGACAGAACCTAGAAGCACTACACCTACATTGCACTTTTTTTATGAGTTGTAGGTACCTACAGTCAACTGCATATCAATAGTAACACTTTGTTGTGGATGTTGATTTATGGTCCCTATACAACGGCCATACAAGACACTTATATGCCAGTTTCTATTTTAAGCTATTATGCATAGCACCGCACGCTTAGTTTATGCTGTAAGTGTAGTATAACGCGTTATTTGCATAAGTTTAGTATACTGATGTATATACTAGGTCGTCTGGCCTGGCGCTGGGGCACATGAGCGTCGTTTGGCCGGCGTATAACTGGCGCATAACTGGCGCTGGGACACATAAGCGGCTGTGGGGAACGGCTAATCTGTATAGTAAAAAATAGCACCACGTGCTCATGTCGACCTTCCCATAAATAGGTTTACAAGAAATAACACTTCAAACATAACCTATAAAACATTTGTGGATCGTTTTACCAACTTGGCCGTTGAATGAAACTCACAAAAATGAACTAATTATGTGCAAATTTCCAGTCCTGTACAATCAGGCCCCAAATTGTATGGAAACCGGGGGGTGTCCTTTCATGAGTAAATCACAGTTATTGTTAAAAAAAACTTGTCTTTGTGCTAAACAATATTATGTATTATAATTTATTTTCATGAACAGATAATTTTATGTTTTTCCCAATTAACAAGGTAATATGTCATAAGCTGTGTTAACGCCTATGCTAACAAATATAGCAAATCTTAGAAGCCTCGGAAGATTGCTACCTGACATTCGACTTTTGACTGCTGTCTTCTTTCAACCGGCATGAGATCAGCCTCTCTGTGTTGCACAAAATTATATTATATACAATAAGTACTGTACAGGATTGTGGAACAAATATACGTGTAGACTCTAAACATCTTTTATTATGTCCGCTGAGACATAAATTGGCGACCGTGACAGGACATCATCTGCAAATCTACATCATCGAGTTGTGGACACGTTAAAGGAAAGTGTCAGCCATTTGGATTCGTCAAATACATGGAAAGTAAGCCCGTTCCTACTTATTCATCTTCCTTAAACCTCCTCAATTTGTGTCTGCATCGTTGATGCTACTTATATGTACATTTGTCTATACTGCATAATTAACAACTCCCATTTGTTAGCTTCATTTTGGTTACGCAATCACAGTGTCGGCCACAGTCCATTGTGCTACCTACCTACTTCATAATTATCTTATTATATCCTTTAGTTGTACATTAATCTCTCAAAATCTAAGTAAATATACATTAATCCAAATACATAAATCATAAATAACTTAAAATACGCTTCAAATTCATTTTCGCATTATAAGCATATACGAATATCAGCTGCTTCTTGCCTATGTACTTGCTGATAGCAACTGCTAAACCAGTCCCCTTTATTGCATAATTTCATTTTCTTTGGTTAAATTAATTAAATACATAGCTAAAATAGATAATTTCACTTGTCTTAGCCTACCATACATACCTTCCTCTAATCATAAAAAGGTTAACTTGTAAAGGTTAATTTTCATTTTGTTTTTTACCAATTGTCTGCCCTTATTTAAAGTATCTGTGCACTTAGACAGTTTATCAAATATTCCAGGTGACGATTACATTGCATTGCATGAACGGAACTACCTCTGCCCGGCTGGTATACCCGTGAGTCATCAGCGAATGCACTGGTTAACTGGTTTGTGAACATCATTGGCTAGACATACTTTTATCTACATTTCTAAGGTTAAGAATTTAACTTATTTATAACGCAAAACTTGTAGCTACCATTTGCCTGCATAGTAATAAAAATTGATATTTTACACCTAAACTTCCTTTAGTTATTGAATTATTGAAATGACGTCAACTATTAATATAAAGGAGTTAATTAGACAAAGGGGAACTATAAAATCCAGATTAACTTTATTTAAAAATTATTTACAACCGTTGCTAATAACTGATATTAGCAGAATTGATAAACTGCAAGCCCATCAAATAACTTTAAGATTAAACAAGTTAGAATTTTTATTTTCAACCTTTGATGAAATTCAAGGTCAGATTGAGCAGTTGGACGATTCAGACCCACAGTTATTGATTAGAGAGGAAATAGAAAACCATTTTTATGACCTCATTTCTCAAGCACAACAGTTGATTCAGCAATTAAATGATGTAAACAAACCACATGAATCAATTCAACCTGAGTCTTCCAGCTGTCATCACGCATCCAATCTGAAACTTCCTGACATCAAGGTTCCTCCATTTGACGGAAGTTCTGAAAAATGGTTGGAGTTTAGGGACACGTATTTGTCACTAATACATACAAATACTAAATTAGACAACATTGCAAAATATCACTATTTGAAATCTTATCTTGTGGGTTCGCCGTTAATTGTTATCAATTCTATTACAGTTTCGGGAAACAATTACAATATTGCCTGGGATTTGCTTTGCGAGAGATACAACAACAAGCGTCTTTTACTTAATTATCATTTAAAATCATTATTTTCCATTGAGCCTTTGTCAAGAGAATCAGACAAGTCATTAAGGTATTTTGTAGACAATATTTATAAAAACTTTCGTGCGCTAGAATCTCTTGGAGAACCAACCCGTCACTGGGATACAATTCTGATCTTTATGTTCTCAGCTAAGTTGGACCCCACTACTGCTAGAAAGTGGGAGGAGCATAGGAACTCTTTTGCTAATTCGCCGTCCTTACAAAACTTCACTGAATATCTTAGCAGTCGCGCTGATGTTTTGGAAACAATTCAGTCGAAGAAGCCCGAGCGAATCGACAGACGATCTTCATTTCCTGTCTCACCTCCCAGAATGAAATCCTTTGCAGTTTCAGAGGTACCGCTCTCGTTTAAGTGTTTGGCTTGTAATAATAATCACAAACTTTATAATTGTCAGATATTCAAATCAATGTCAGTCGACGAACGCGCACATAATGCTAGAAAATGGAAGTTATGTCTCAACTGCCTACGTACTGGACATCAAACATACACATGTCGTCTTGAGGGTGGTTGTCGTATCTGTAAAAAAAGACATAACACTATGTTACATAAACAACAAAGTCTACCGGAAGTAACTTCACTTCAAACTAATACCTTACCTTCTACTATTGACATGGCTCCGTCTACTTCTGAAAATATATCATCTTCTGTCACATTGTCTGCAGTTGCCTCAAGTCAGGTTCTTCTTTCTACTGCACTCGTCGAAGTTTATGGCAATGGTCAAACACACATCTTGCGAGCTCTGCTAGATAGTGGCAGTCAATCGTCTTTTCTGACAAAATCTGCAGAAAAGAGGATTGGTAGTATTATCACTGTGTCTTCTTCACGCTACATCTCAGGTCTCAATAATACATCCTTTGAATTAACAGAACGCTGTAATCTTGAACTCAAATCTATAAATTCATCTTTCAAGGTCAAGGTTTCATGCTTCATAGTGCCACACATCACTGACAAGTTGCCCAATACTACAGTATCCGTCAAATTGGATATCCCTTCTTCTTTATGCCTTGCGGATCCCAACTTCTGCCGACCGTCAGAGGTCGATCTTCTTTTAGGTGCAGATGTCTTCTGGGACATAGTCGGGGGCCAACAAATTAAATTGGGCAAGAATAATCCTGTTCTTCAGGAATCTAGTCTAGGCTGGTTGGTGGCTGGTCCCGTACGAGGTACCAGTCACGGTTCTGGCAAAGTTTCATGTCATTTTTCTCTTGAAATAAAGGAACAACGTTCTAAGTTTTGGGAGCTCGAGGAGCTGCCCACATTTAAACCCCATTCCTTGGAGGAGAAGTTCTGCGAGGACCTGTTCGTCAAAACCACCTATCGTGACAACGATGGGAGATTTTATGTTCGAATCCCCTTCAAGGAGTCAGTCGAGTCGTTAGGTGACTCATATAATAAAGCAGAAAAACAATTTATTTCCAGTGAGAAAAGAATGTTCAATAAACCTAGTTATAAACAACTTTATTCTGACTTCATACACGAATATAAGACTCTTGGCCACCTCACTGAAATTGACAGACCAGCAACTGGTTATTAGCTATCACATCATGGAGTGCTTCGTGAAAATAGCGAAACCACTAAATTACGAGTCGTCTTTAATGGATCCGCTAAAACAACCACCGGTAAGTCTATCAACGACATACAGTGTGTAGGTCCCACTGTTCAAGATGAGCTATTCTCAATTCTTATTAGGTTTCGTCAACACCGATATGTTCTATCAGCAGACGTAGAAAAGTTTTATCGCCAAGTGTACGTCGAGCCTAATCAAAGAAATTATCAACTCATCCTCTGGAGAGACAGCCCGGATGAAGCCATTAAGACACTCCAGCTTAACACAGATGAAGCCATTAAGACGCTTCAGCTCCATATTTAAGCACCAGGTGCCTATTACAACTCTCTCTAGAATGCGATGACGAAGTAGTTGCTAATATGATAAAAAACGATATTTATGTTGACAACTTATTAACAGGTAGTTCTAGTCCAGATCATTTATCCTTTATTTGTTCCTCGGTTACCAACAAACTAGACTCTGCCTGTTTTCCTCTTAGAAAATATCGCACTAATATACCATCGATTCTAGAAACGAGCACAGTTACTGCAATGCCTAAAGATTTAGATTTTAGTTCTCAATCTATAAATACATTAGGACTAATATGGCACCCTTCATCTGATTTCTTTCAATTTTCACTTAATGTTGAGGTTGGCTCACTAATAACTAAACGATCTATTCTTTCAAATTCTTCAAAGCTATTTGATCCCCTAGGTTTATTGAGTATATGTACTATAATTCCCAAAATAATCTTGCAAAGGTTATGGACTACAAATATTGACTGGGATGATCCAGTACCGACAGACATAGAAAAATTGTGGAAACAGTTCGTAAATGATTTATCTTGTTTAACTTCTCTACAAATTCCAAGATTCGTCTTAAACAATGATTCTGTATCTATACAACTTCACGCATTCTCATATGCTTCTCAAGACGCTTATGCTGCATACATATTTTTGCGGTCACTTGACACCGCAGGTAGGGTTGTCACTCGTCTGCTTTGTGCCAAAACTAAGGTTTCTCCTCTAAAACCATGCACCATACCTCGATTAGAGCTTTGCGGAGCATTGCTATCTGCCCGTCTTAGCAACAAAGTTTTAAAGGCTCTCCGCTGTCAAATCGATGATGTCTATTATTGGACCGACTCATCAGTTGTTTTAGGTTGGCTAGCTTCACAACCACGCAATCTAAAAACCTTCGTGTCCAATCGTGTAGGAGAAATTCAGGAGTTAACCTCTAAAGGAACTTGGAGACATGTACCTGGCATTGACAATCCTGCAGACTTGGCGTCTAGAGGCGTCAACCCGCAACAACTACAAGATGCAAACACATGTGCATCATGGTGGGAAGGCCCTTCTTTCTTGTTAAAGGACTCTTCGTTTTGGCCTCGAAACCCAGAAACTACTATAGATGTACCTGAAATAAAAACATACACTATATTTACAAATAGAACCAATTTAATAAATGTTGAAAATTATTCTAAACTTCCTACATTACAAAGAATTACAGCCCATATATTAAGATTTATTCATAATTTAAGAAATTCGTCTAAATTAACTGGTATTTTATCTGCTTCTGAGTTGGAATCTTCATTAATTTACCTAACCAAACAATCACAATCAGAATATTTTAATAACGAAATACAATTACTAAACAAAAAACAAAACTTACCTTTGAAATCTTCAATCTTGTCGCTTAGTCCCTTTTTAGATGACGATGGTGTATTGAGAGTTGGAGGACGTCTTCAACAGTCTTGTTTGAGTTATAACAAAACACATCCAGCTTTAATTCACCCGAGCCATCACTTTACAAAACTACTTTTTAGACATGAACATGAAAGACTTTTACATTGCGGTCCCCAATTACTTTTAAATTCAATACATGACAGATTTTGGCCAATAAGGGGTCGAGTAATAGCAAGGAGCACAGTTAATGCATGCATTACGTGCAAACGATTAAAGGCAAAAAATAATTAATCCAATAATGGGTAGTCTACCTGAACAACGAGTAGTGCCTACCCTCCCATTTCACATTAGTGGCGTCGATTTCGCCGGACCTTTTCTGATCACCGATCGAAAAGGCCGCGGCTGTAAAATATCAAAATGCTATCTTTGTCTGTTTGTTTGTTTCTCCACTAAAGCACTACATCTAGAAGTCGCTAGTGACTTAAGTTCGGACGTGTTTATTCTTTGTCTACGTCGTTTTATCTCTCGTAGGGGCAAACCTAGTCAATTGTTCTGTGATAACGGAACAAATTTTGTAGGAGCAAATAATGAAATATCAAATTTTATTAAAAACAATCAGCAACATTTATTTTCATATGCAGCCAATGATGGTATACAATTTAGCTTTTCTCCTGTTTATTCACCAAATTTTGGTGGTCTTTGGGAAGCAGGCGTTAAGTCTGCCAAATTCCACCTCAAGCGTATTTTAGGCAACACTCATTTAACTTTCGAGGAGCTATCTACTTTGTTTACACAAACTGAGGCTATCCTCAACTCCCGACCTCTTACTCCTCTTTCTTCAGACCCGAACGACCTTGATCCTCTCACTCCTGGGCATTTCCTTGTGGGACGATCACTGACATCTTTGCCTTCTCCGCCACTGTTGAACTGCAACAGCAACAGACTCAACAGATATGAACTCCTGGAACAACTCCGACAGCATTTTTGGAAACGTTGGCAAAACGAATACCTCTCAGAATTGCAACAAAAATCCAAATGGCGCACGAGCGATGGAGAACTTCGTATTGGTGACTTGGTAACCCTCAAGGATGACAATTTGCCACCTCTTAAATGGCGCCTGGGACACATTCATCTTCTTCATCCTGGACCCGACAACGTTGCACGAGTTGCTGATGTATCCACATCTAAGGGCATTATTCGGCGTGCTGCATCTAGAATATGCCCTCTTCTATCTTCATAGCCTTGCCTGTTATTCCCTCGAAGCTGAAGTCTTCGAGAGGGGGGAGAATGTTAACGCCTATGCTAACAAATATAGCAAATCTTAGTAGCCTCGGAAGCCTGCTACCTGACATTCGACTTTTGGCTGCTGTCTTCTTTCAACCGGCATGAGATCAGCCTCTCTGTGTTGCACAAAATTATATAAAATACAATAAGTACTGTACAGGATTGTGGAACAAATATACGTGTAGACTCTAAACATCTTTTATTATGTCCGCTGAGACAAGCTGGCATCCTTATGCACCGATACAATGACAACTTCTGTGGCGTCACTCTTGTATTCTACTTTTAAAATCAAAAAAGTTGGACCGTTTTTCTTGCACTCGGTCTATAGATTACTTAGTCTAAGCCTTTACAATTATACAAAAGTAAAATATACATATAATTAGATACTATTATATATAATTAGATATTGTTATTTAGTTTATCTTGTTATTTCCCTCTAGATTCACCAGCAGAGGATTATATATATTCCGAAATCACATCAACAGCAGCCATTACAGAAACTTTTTCCAGTACAAATCATTCACAGGAAATAAATGAAGAACAAATTGTTGAAGAGAGTTCCAAGAAGTACGTCAAAGACGAAGAAATAGACACAGATACTACCAAATATAGAAAGAGATATATAAACAAAAAAGAAATACAACAAAAGAATGGTCAACACTTAAACAAGCCTAATTATAAATGTAATGACTGTGGTTATGAGAATGCAGATATAAACTTGCTAGTCAAACATATAAGATTTCACGATATAAAGAGACAATATATATGTGATCACTGTGGTTACCGATTTAAAACAAAACTTTCATTAGAGAGACATATTATTATGATCAACACAGTAGTACACCGTAAGAGTAAACGTCGGAATGTAAATGTTATTAAAACAAACTGTTACAGTTATAAAAGTGGTATAAAAATTCAAGAGAAGATACATACAGGTGAAAAACCATTCAAATGTGATGTTTGTGACTATAGGAGTGCAGTAAAAGGAAATTTACAAAGACATGAGAGGATACATACAGGTGAAAAACTATTCAAATGTAACTTTTGTGACTTTAGAAGTGCACAAAGTGGAAATGTAAAAATACATGAGATGATACATACAGGTGAAAAACCATTCAAATGTAACTTTTGTGACTATAGGTGCGCAATGAGTGGAAAAATAAAAAGACATGAGAGGATACATACAGGTGAAAAACCATTCAAGTGTAACTTTTGTGATTATAAATGTACACGACGTGATACATTAAAAGCACATGAGAGGATACATACAGGTGAAAAACCATTTAAATGTTACTTTTGTGACTATAGGAGTGCAGAGAGTGGAAAAATAAAAAAACATGAGAGGATACATACAGGTGAAAAACCATTCAAATGTGACGTTTGTGACTATAGGAGTGCAGTAAAAGGAAATTTACAAAGACATGAGAGGATACATACAGGTGAAAAACTATTCAAATGTAACTTTTGTGACTTTAGAAGTGCACAAAGTGGAAATTTAAAAATACATGAGAGGATACATACAGGTGAAAAACCATTCAAATGTAACTTTTGTGATTATAAATGTACACTACGTGATTCATTAAATAAACATGAGAGGATACATACAAATGAAAAACCATTCAAATGTAACTTTTGTGACTATAGGTGCGCAATGAGTGGAAAAATAAAAAGACATGAGAGGATACATACAGGTTAAAAACCATTCAAGTGTAAGTTTTGTGACTATAGCAGTGCACAAAGTGGAAATGTTAAAAGACATGAGAGGATACATACAGGTGAAAAACCATTCAAATGTAACTCTTGTGATTATAAATGTGCACGACGTGGTGCATTAGAAGAGCATGAGAGGATACATACAGATGAAAAACCATTCAAATGTAATTTTTGTGACTATGGGTGTACAGGAAGTTCAGATTTAAAAGTACATCAGAGGATACATACAGGTGAAAAACCATTCAAATGTAAGTTTTGTGACTATAGGAGTGCACAGAGTGGAAAAATAAAAAGTCATCAGAGGATACATACAGGCGTAGAAAGAGTATAGGTATAGAACCTGCTTTTCTTCCTTCTCATTCGCACAGGAAAAGAAAAGAAAATAGCTAATTGCTTGTGACAAAGGGAGACAGAGCTTGTAATTTTTTGTCCCTCATCGAATGGCCAGATTTTCAAGATTTTAGGAATTCATTATCACAACAAACTTTGACATTTGTAATAAGTTTGACAACGAATATGAAATTTATTAAAATGTTATCCAAACAAATTAAATATTACATTATTTGTTATAATAAATTAAATTTTACCAAAGTCTACAATGGTGCGTTGCAGTGTTTTAAGCTGTACAAGTAATTACGGTAGAAAAACAGATGGATTGTTGTTAGGTTTACTATGTATCGATGTAAAAGTAAAACGTTTTTTAGTTGCAAAATACACACCTCATCGTTAACACGTCTTTTATTCAAAATCAAAATCATCAAGCAAACCACAACCTTAAGTACTGCAACAATTGTCTTTTCACAAGTAAGCGATTCACTTTTTATGTTATATCAGTTATAAAATCAAAGTTGGCTTGCTGTGTCTTTTTGCTTAAGCATTATCTCGTGTTTCAAGAGCTAAATTCATATGAAGTGAAGGTTTTCCGATCAATAACATAATCTAAAACATTAAATTAAAATTCATAACCTAAAAAGAAAATAAACAATAATTTAATAAAGTTTGCTGACCTGCCGGGCTAGCACGACCACGATAAGTATACGATAAAGGATTTCGTATCGTATCTATTCCACTATAATTATCGATTTCGCGAACATGACCAATGGAACGATACGTTACGTTAAGATTTATCCCGTGCTATCATATGATAAGGCGCGAGATAAGTTAAACAAATGTTTCTAGAGTCAAAAAATCTTTTTTTCAATTGTCGTTCATTCTTTTTTTTTTCCTTTTTGACATCAGATGTCATGTTAACTGTTCTAACATGACCAGCGAAACACGATATGATAAACTTATTTATCGACTAGCTGTCAAAATACGATAGATATTAGCCGCCATGTTGAATGTTATCGATACCAATTACTAATCATTTAATTTTACCTTTGACCTACCTATGTAAACTAAAAACGAGTAAACTAAAACACTAAATTAAAAATATTAAGTTTGGAGCATATAACTGAAAACCTATCGAACCAAAGAATATAATAGGTATTCTCGATTTCTCTAACCTATCTACGCTTATCGCGCACTACAATAATCATCGATAACAATATCTTGAATTGATGTCATAATTCGATATTTTTAACATCACAATACAGTCATGCTCGACGCTATCTATAGTAACCGATGCACATGCTCGCATTTTTATCTATCATATCGTATCGTGCCGTTACCGGCATAGTTATGTTCGCTGTATCGATAAAATTCAACATGGCAGCTATATTTATCGAATTTTGACAGCTAGGTATCGATAACTTGACTTATCATATCGTATGTATATTTGGCCGTGCTAGCCAGGCTGGATACAAGTCCTTACTTTCTTCGGTGTTGCTAAGTTACCGATGTGTATTTCCCCAGTATTGGGAGTTTTGTTTTTGGTAGGTACCTATTATGTATTTGTTTTATGTACTAGTAAATAATGAAATTAAAAACCTCTAATTGTAAAATCGTACTTGGATAAAATTAGTCGGGAAGCGAAAAAATTCATCTGATATAGAAAGTTAAATGTTTCAAAGGACAATGCAAATATTTATATGGACTCTGGTACTCGCTCCATAATTTGATTCATTTTTATAAGGGTTGATTCATTTTTAGAAAGGTATTAACTTACAGAATAATAGTTTTGGAACACTTTCTCTTTATTTATCTGACCGAAATAAATAATACCATACTACTAGAAGAAGTTTGTCTGCTATTCATCACACTTTGGTGGTTATACTTTAATTCTATATAGTCAGTTTTTAGAGTTCCGTAGCCAAATGACGAAAATGGAACCCTTATAGTTTCGTCATGTCTGTATGTCTGTCTGTCCATCCGAATGTCACGATTTTTATATAAAAATTACATTAAATAAAAGTAAAAATGGAGCTCCTCATACATGGGATTGTAAGTAAAAAAATTTTTTTATTATACCTATTCGTCTGACATGTCTATAGATATAATAGAGGCCTTTAAAAATGAAATAGAGGTTTAAAAATTCTTTACTTGTGAGCTTTTCCTCTGTATTTTATTTTGAAATATTGCTTATCTTTGGAATATATCTATGGAAGCACATTTTGTATTAAAAAAAAAACGTAAATATGGCGGCGCTAGTGATAGAGCCTATTTTGCCTTAATACCTTTCTAAAAATGTGTCACTATGAGAGTGGGTACCAGAGTCCATACAAACATTCGCATTGTCCCTTTATACTGAAATAGCCTGAGGATGGACGTAGGTTACTTTTTATTCAGAAGCCAGTTTGGCTTCTTGGTAAATATTTTAATTATTAATAATATAGGTTTGCGGTATAGTGTGTCGTCAGTAGTAGGTAGATACTTTGCTAATGTCGGAATTAATATGTAACTTATTTAGGTAATACAGACTGGTTTCTTAAAAAGATTATTTATTTTATATACATTGTTTAAATTGGATTGAATTTAAGTATATGTTTATGTGTGACTGTCAGAATCGACTATACATCGACGGTCCCTACGTACACTCCCTTATGTGGTAGTTACGTGATTTTGTTTTTTTTCTTGGGGAAAAATTAATAAAAAGTTAATATTTCATCCACCTTCAACCTTAAATTGATATCTGCAAAAGTCCGTAACTGCAAAACTAAGCGTCATTTCCGAAGTAAAATACCACCAGTGGGAGATGCGTTAAAACGCGCGATGCAACACGTGCGCCCCACCCCGCAACTGCCATTAGCCCTCGTATATTAATAATCTCTATGTGGTAGTTACGTGTAAACATGGCTCAGAAGAGAGAGAAGCGGGTCTATAGTTCTTCATCAAGGTTTTATCGCCTTTTTTAAAGAACAGCACCACCACACTTCTGCTCCATGCTTCCGGCATTACGCCTACGAGCAGAACGGAATTGAAGAGCCTCTGAAGGACCTTCAGTACCGAAGTTTCACCCGCTCTCAGAAGCTCTGATTTAATTTAAATTTAATTTGTTGTTTTTGAGTTGTTTATGGGCAGTCCTAATCTCGTACAGGCTGATGTCCGGGATGTCTTTAGTATAGTGTCGGGTGAACTTGGCTCTTGGGTCTTTGCCTAATCTAACAGGTTTAGCTACCGAGGTATATAGCTGTCCGTAGAACCTCTCAATCTCCCTTAGCACCTCTGGTATGGTAGACGCTACACTGCCGTCCTCTCTGTCTTCAGCTTCGTCAACTGGCGCTCGTCAAATAATTCTTTTGCGAACACTTTGGAGCCTTGGTTTTGCTCTATTGTCTCCTTAATGCAGCGAGTATTAAAGCTACGGATATCGTGTCGCAGAGACTTAAAGATTCGTCTATTGAGCTGCCGATATGCTTCCACGTCATCAGACTGCAGAGGCATTGAGCGCCGTTTCGCTATTAGGTTGAAAGTGTGATTAGTGAGTTTCTGGGGTCTACTTCTAAAAGTAAAAGTGGCTCATCCTCTACCTGTTTTGTAAAATGTTATCAGCTACGGATCGTCTGTTCCAGGTAAACGTTATAATACCATCTCGAGTACCGAGTTATTAACTAGCACAGTGGGTGGTATATGGACGTTCGACATGATCTTCGTCTTGTCCATGTTTAATCAGATCCATCTACTGGAAAATCAAATCAAAGGCTTTCTATAGTCTACGAATGCAAAACATAGTAGCTGATAATATTTCTCGGTCTGTATAATCCCCCAGTAGCGTGCGAATGGTTCAAGTCACAATCTTACGAGGGAGACAGTTTATGCTCTTCGAAAACAACTTGTAAACATGGCTCAGAAGGGTCTCTAATTCTGCAGCAAGGCTTTATCGTCTTCTTTGTCGAAAAGAAAAGAATCAACACACTTTTGTTTCATTCTTCGTGTAAGACGAAATTGAAGAATCTCTGGAGGATTTCTGGTTATCGTCTGACCATCGGGTAGGTCTGCCCCTCGGTCTTCAAACGTTCTTTGGTTCCCGTTTCGTTACCGCATCACAACATTCGCATGTCTCTTGCATACAGTTCATTTTAATTCTTCTCCTTTTTGTGGCCCAGGCTCAGCATTCAGCTGATGGTGGTAGCAAATGAACAAATTTTACAATTTAGCCTGATTTAGGCCGGCTAACTTTTGAGAAACTTAACTGAGGAGTGTAGACTCCGGAATTATGAAGGAAATGAAGAACACTTATATCTCCACTGTTATTTACTAGCACAGTTCACAGTACAAAGCACAGATTACATTAACTACTAGCGGAATGCAATATACGTGTATAATAAGCGAAAGCGCGTAAACAATACAGCTGGCTTAAACTAAGAAGCGTGTAGTGGTCGTCACTGGAGGGTTCTGACTGGCGCGGGAGACGCACGGGAGCAGGCAGTTGCTATGCCACCGCTCGGTACATCGGCGCTCGAACCGGTCGAGGCGGCCATTATGTGACGTCGTGCTGGTTAGTAGTCGATGCGCGTTTCCATCATACTACATACCGACTGATATACCACGACACGTTAGATGTGTATGTTTGTGTTTGAGGTGAGACTGTATGAATGTATTGTAATGTATGTATTATGTAAGTGTAATGTATAAATAAATAATGTTGAGGTAGGTATATTATTTTATCTGGGTGTAAAACTGTAAATGTACAAGTAGGTAATGTAAGTATGTTTTATGTGGGGTAGCCCACATCACTCCCCCCCAAAGGCCTAGCTAAGGGCGATAAAAGTCCGGGAATCGAACACGTCTGCCAGAACGTGTGGTTTTGTGATTGGTAGCCGAAAGAGGTGGATCCGGTATTGTAGGGGATGGGCTGGGTGGAGATGGTACAACTATAGCTTGGTTTGAAGTATCTTCCATTGAGAGCATGAAAGCAGGCTTGAGGCGGTCAATTGTTACTGTAACTGGTTTCCCCTTTATGAGGAGTTTAAAAACTTTGCTATCCCTATTTAACACTTTAAACGGACCTGAGTAGGCTGGCTGAAGAGGTGGGCGCAGAGCGTCTTCACGCAGGAAAACGTATTCGGCGGTTGCGAGTTCTTTGAATACGAAAATATTTTGTTTACTGTGACTGGAAGCTGGGACTGGTTTCAATTTCTCAGCGAATGAACGTAAACGTGCCGTGAAATCTGTCAAATCAGTAGTACTGGGCGTACCTGGATTGAAAAATTCGCCGGGAAGTCTGAGCGGTTCGCCGTATAACAATTCCGCTGAGGAGGTTTGTAGGTCCTCCTTGAATGCACTACGGATGCCCAGTAGTACTAGTGGTAAGGATTCTGACCAATTAGAGTCGGAATGGCAGGTTATGGATGCTTTTAGTTGTCTATGAAAACGTTCTATAAGGCCATTACATGCCGGGTGGTACGCCGTTGTGCGTTTGTGTTGGAAACCGGTTATTTTTGCAAGATATTGGAACAGCGCGGACTCAAACTGACGACCGCGATCTGTTATTATATCCGTTGGCACGCCAAATCTGGATATCCAGCCGGAGAGGCGAGCTTTTGCGACTGTTTCTGCTGTGATGTCTACTATAGGCATCACTTCGGGCCATCGTGTGAATCTGTCGATAGCTGTCAGGCAGTACTTATAACCCTGAGATACGGGGAGGGGTCCAATAAGGTCGATGTGCACATTTTTGAAACGAGCGCGGGGCAAGTCGTATGTGCTCAATGGTGTGGAAACATGTCTACTTACTTTCGTATGTTGGCAATCTAAGCAGTTGCGGGCCCATTCTCGGCAGTGTTTCCTCATTCCTGGCCACACGAAGCGTTCGGCTACTAACTTAGCTGTAGCGGATGGGCCTGGGTGGCTTAGAGAATGCATACTATGGAATACTCGCTTACGGAATTGCTCCGTGACAAAGGGTCTGGTAGAATGAGTGCTGACGTCACAAAACAACGGCGTGTCGCTACCAGCAATGTCAATTTTTTTTTAAACGGAGTGATGATTTGCCATTTATGTAACTCGCAAGCTCTGGGTCATTAGTTTGAGCTTTGCTAAGGCTTGTTAGACATATTGGTGCACTCAGTTCGTTGATTCGCGATAGGCTATCGGCAACAACGTTATCTTTGCCAGAGATATGCCGTATATCGGTCGTAAATTGGGCAATGTAGTCCAAGTGTCTAAATTGTCTGGGCGAGCAGTTATGCTTTCGTTCATGGAATGCATAGCTTATCGGTCTGTGGTCTGTGTAAACCGTGAAATGTCTTGCCTCTAGCATATGTCGGAAGTATTTAATGGCTTCGTAAATTGCGAGAAGCTCGCGGTCGTAAGGGGAGTACTTGGTTTGGCATGGGCTAAATTTCCGGGAGAAAAAGGCAAGGGGTTGCCATACGTTACCTTGGCGTTGTTGTAACACTGCACCCATGGCTGTGTCGGAGGCGTCTGTGACCAATGCTAACTGGGCATCGCTTAAACTTGGGTGGGCTAAAAGTGCTGCATTGGAGAGGCTTTCCTTAGTATCTGAGAAAGCCTTCAAGGCGTCGCCGGTAAGGTTGATGGGTGTAGAACCTTTTATGGATCCGGTAAGTAGGGCATTAAGAGGTGCCTGAATTTGGGCAGCTTTAGGTAAGAAGCGCCTATAGAAGTTAGCCATACCCAGGAACCTCCTAAGGGACTTTACGTCCTTAGGCGTGGGAAAATCGCGTATTCCTTGCACTTTATCATGAAGAGGTTTTGTTCCGTTTTCTGAAATGTTACCCTAAGAATGTTACCTCTGGTGCCCCAAATGTACATTTCGACACGTTGATTACCATGCAGATTACATTAACTACTAGCGGAATGCAATATACGTGTATAATAAGCGAAAGCGCGTAAACAATACAGCTGGCTTAAACTAAGAAGCGTGTAGTGGTCGTCACTGGAGGGTTCTGACTGGCGCGGGAGACGCGCGGGAGCAGGCAGTTGCTATGCCACCGCTCGGTACATCGGCGCTCGAACCGGTCGAGGCGGCCATTATGTGACGTCGTGCTGGTTAGTAGTCGATGCGCGTTTCCATCATACTACTGACCGACTGATATACCACGACACGTTAGATGTGTATGTTTGTGTTTGAGGTGAGACTGTATGAATGTATTGTAACGTATGTATTATGTAAGTGTAATGTATAAATAAATAATGTTGAGGTAGGTATATTATTTTATCTGGGTGTAAAACTGTAAATGTACAAGTAGGTAATGTAAGTATGTTTTATGTGGGGTAGCCCACAACTATAAGTACGTATGTGCCGTGGTGGAATCTCCACTCACAGTAAGTATAAAAAATCCATCTGGGGGGCATGTGACCTTCTCTTAGTCCACCTGTGGTCATAAATCCGAAGACACCATTGAAATCACAGAACATTATTATGTTGAGATATTAAGATGTTAAGATATTAAACTTATTTCTAAAGGTCAAAATTGTTCATCTAAATTACTTAAATTATATCCCTTTTTACATGATGGAGTTTTACGTGTTGGAGGCCGTTTATCCAACTCCACACTAAGCTACTCGTCAAAACATCCTATATAATTACCTAGACAAGGTCATATTGTAGAACTTTTAATCGATTCTTATCACCGCGACAATTGTCATGCTGGACCACAGCTTTTAACCGCTATTTTGAAATCCAAATATTGGATTATTTCCGCTAGACGTATTGTTCGTCAACGCATACATAAATGTAATGTTTGTTTTTGGGCTGAATCCTAAGTATACATATTTCGCCGCTAATGGCTGATTTGCCAAAATGTAGATTAGAGCAATGCAAGGCATTTATGCACACGGGCGTGGACTACGCTGGTTCACTTTATATTACTCCTTATCGTAAACGCGGCGTCCGTAGTGTGAAAGCTTATCTATGTATTTTTAATTGTCTAGTAACTAAAGCAGTTCACATTGAACTGGTTTCTAACTTAACGTCCGCTTCTTTTATTGACGCATTCAAACGTTTTCTATCGCGTAGAGGTCCTTGTACGTTTTTATACAGCGACAATGGCACCAATTTTGTTGCCTCTAAAGCTTATTTTAATGAACTCTATGAGTTTTTGCGAACTGACGACTATTATAAAACGTTCACTAGTGAACTCGCAAAGAACCGCATAACGTGGCGGATGAACCCGCCAACCGCGAGCCATTTCGGTTGCATATGGGAGGCGAACCTTAAGAGCGCTAAATCTCTATTATTTAGAGTTATAGGCAAAGAACTTCTCACCTTTGAGGAGATGTCGACTGTACTCAGTCAAATTGAAGCTGTTTTAAACAGCAGACCGCTATATATTTTAAGCTCTAACCCCTCAGAGCCTCTCGCTCTTACGCCTTCGCATTTTTTATGTACCGCTGCGCTAGAATGTCTTCCCGCAGCGAGTTTAACTGAAGAACGAACTAGTTTGTTATCTCGATTTTCATTAATGGACTCACTTGTTCAATCTTATTGGAAACGATTTAAAAATGAATATTTACACCATTTACAATTGCGTGAAAAATGGAATACACCGTCGAATCCAATAAATACAGGCACTGTTGTATTATTAAATGTGGATAATGTTCCACCACATATCGGTATTGTTACTAATGTATACCCAGGTAGGGATGGAGTCACTCGCGTTGCGGAAGTGAAGACGAAAACTGGCACTTACAAGCGCCCAGTTATCAGATTATGTCCGCTACCGACTCAATAGTTGTTTATTTAGTTTTAATTAGTATATTATATGTATTTTACCGCTTTTTTAAAACTTAGATATAGTTTTTTTGTTTTCTTTTTATTTTCGCTTAAGTTTATTACTTTTTTGCGCAATATAATGTTCCGCGTCGCGTGACACCGCACCGCACCGCGTACCTAGAGTTGCTCTTATAACGACTCTTAGGTATTTTGTAGAGCAATTTTTGCTTGATTTTTATTAATATTTTTTGAAGGGGTTCCTTCGGGGGGATGTTGGGTTTCGTTCTACGCGTAATTTAACATTTTATATTTCGAGTAGACTTACCGCTTGCAATACCTTTTACCCAACCGATCTCCCTTCCTTTCCCGCATGTGCACGGCACACTACAGCCTCTTCTCTCGCTGATCGTTGATGAGAATAGACGTGCAGAGATATTCTGCACTCGTCGCTAAGATCGGCTACCGCACCGCGCGACGTTGAGACATTGTTTGTGCAAATTGAACTTTTAGAGACTATTTTGTGTGGTGTATTATCTACGAACTATTTACCGCCTACTGAGTGAGTCGAGCGATCCTGGTAGAACCCTGCAGGGAAGGAAACTGGACTCGGGAGAGAATCAGGTCAGTGCACGTGCTTTTCCTTCTAAGTCCTCTTTCTTCGTCGTCTATTGCTGTAGGGAATTGCAAGTGTGTCGTACGTTTTTGTTCGGTAGAAACAATAGTAGCAACTCGCAAAATACAGTCCACTAATATCACCAGCGCACTCTGGCCTAACAGAACCCGCTATTCTTTTCCCGCCACTCTCTATATATATATATATATACAGGGTGATTTTTGGTCGTCAACGTTCCCGAAAACTACGGAATCTCCTCATCATCACGATCATTAATATCTGTCTATAAAAAAAATAACATAAACACTAGACACTATAAATTTCGCACGATCAAGGAATTTTAATTTTTTTTTTCAAAAATTTTTTTTTTCTCAGCATTTTTTTTGGCATAAACTTATTTTATTTCATGTATAGAATACGTACCCTTCTTTAAAGGTGGCCACAAAAAAAACATCCTGTATATAGGTATATATACAGGATGATTTTTGGTCGTCAACGTTCCCGAAAACTACGGAATCTCCTCATCATCACGATCATTTTTCTCCATGGGAACATACCTGGGAAGTGTCTGGTTTCCAAAATATTAGGGTCCAAAGTTGAGTAAATAGACTGCGTTTTTCTGCATAAATGCACATAGACGCGCGTAGCAGGATTTTTTCACGAAAAATAATTAATATCTGTCTATAAAAAAACTAACATAAACACTAGACACTATAAATTTCGCACGATCAAGGAATTTAAAAAAAAAATTCAATTTTTTTTTTTTCCCAGCATTTTTTTTGGCATAAAATCACTTTATTTCATGTATAGAATACGTACCCTTCGTTAAAGGTGGCCACAAAAAAGAACCCTGTATAGGTTTAGCATCCTCCATCCATCATAAATTCAGAAATCATTTACTAAAGACAATGGCTGTATGGGCTTAGTTCCCCTTGCCTTTCCTTCTGGATAAACTAAACAAACAAAAAAAAACTAAATTGAATTGCTGCTCCGTGATCTTTGAATTGCTGGATTCGGCGGGAAAAGCTGGAAGGGTGCAGGTGTAATTTTCTTGTGAAAATCAAAAATTATTTGTAAATGGCTTGCATGTGTCCGTAAAGTGATGTTTTCTGGTAGATAAGTTATATTTTGATTACTTGTGATGTGAATCTAGTGCGTGTGCATGGTTTTATACGCAGGTAAGCCGAGTAAAACTTTAGCCGGAATACGATCTCTTCATGGGCCCATGTAAGTTGTTTCTGCAATTATTTTTCATTTTGACTAACTTTACACTTGTTCTTGAGGATTTTCCCGACGTTTCCATTCATCACCATCATCATTATCATCCCATAAATTCAGAAATCATTTACTAAAGACAATGGCTGTATGGGCTTAGTTCCCCTTGCCTTTCCTTCGGGATAAACTAAAAAAAAAACCAAACAAAAAAAAAACTAACCTCTATATGTATTGCTGAGGTTTTATTGCAGAACAATTTTTGTTCATGAACATTTTTTTGTGTAAGTAGGTAAATAAAAGTATACCTTATTTGGCTCCGTGATCTTTGACTTATTCTATTTATGTACTGACGCGATTATGGATTTTATTCATAATTATACCGAGGAAGCTACGGACGACGCGCTTTGTCGATGTTGTCTATTACGACCGCCAGACAAAGATTTAAAAACCACTTATTGGCAGGATGGAAACAGTGAAAATTACGCTAATATGCTGAAAGAATGCTTCGACTTACATGTAAGTACCACCTAATAATTATAATATTGATAGACAGGGAAGTGTAACATCAAATCATTCTACTATGTTGCCTAAGTGTATAAGGAAGAGAAAACATCCTGCCGTACTGTGTAGGTAGGTACTGAAACTAACGAGTAGGTACACCCTGCTGGAATACTAGATGACAATGGCAAGTTTCTGCATGCAAGAAGAAAGAAAAGTCATGAAATTCTAACAAACTAGGCACAATAGAATCAGGTCTATTACTGACCTGTCCACACAAACTAAGTAGATGTCCACTAGCTCTGTTAACTAGGTTGGTTCTGTTCTGTCACACATCACAACCTGGCACAAAAGAAGTTGTGAAAAAGAGTATATTAGTCTGCCTTGCAGTAGGTACCTAGATAAGATTATGCCATGTACCTAAAGATCTAAACACTATGATATTATAACTGGATCTGAGCTTATGCTTGACTTTCCAGATAGAGACAGCCCTCGAGAAGAAACCCGGCATCTGTGAGGACTGCATCATGCACCTGCGCGATGCATGTGAGTTCAAGCAGCGGGTGCAGAAGTGCCAGCAAGACTTCCAAGAGAGGATTGCAGCTGAAATTGACATTAAAGGTAACAATGTATACAAACTATGTATTCTCATATGTTTGTAATTACTTGCTGTCCTGGCTAGAGAAAATGAGGTATATTTTAGTATAGTAAGTATTTGGTCATCTAGCCAGCGAGCTAGATGACATGCTAAAAGACATAGGAAAGAATTGGTTGAAAGCAGTTAATGATAGAAACAAATGGAAGAAACTGGATGAGGCCTATACTGATGTATATTTTATATTAGAGGGTCATGATGGATATTTTATAAAATTTTATACCCTGTTTAAAAAAAAAACTGCATGTCATGGACTAATATAGGCTTCATGTTGAGTATAATTATTATAACCTCACTCTTATTCTTCCTTTCTTATTCTTTATTGCATATACACAAAAAATATAACACTCTTTTTAATTCCAGATGAACTTATTGAAGAAATAGATGCCCTTCCAGTTTGTAATGTCGGTGAGTTCTAGATAGATGTAATCATCAAGGTCTCGGTGGCAACAGCCTCCAATACTACCACTTGTCTTTCTTTCCATGCCATTTGTCAGTTTCATAACTTAATAATGTAGGCTTCATAATGTCATCCGTGACCACTGTCTGTGTCTCTTTCAGACAAACTGCTGCCGGTGAAAGAAGAGGATACGGAACTTGATGACAGCGATACACATCTCAGTAAGACATACTACCTTACTAGTATTAACTATTATGTTCCTGTTTAAGTTGTTATAGTAGTTGCAATGTCTTGCTGCATGTGGAATCATATTGCGACTACTATAGGATTTTGTACAAAGTAATTTTTGGACCACTTCTACTGATCAAATCTGCATCTCTTGCTCAAAATAGGTTAAGAGCGCTCTTAAAATTACAACATTGCCTAAGCTGAGACCTAAGCTAACCTAACCTAACCTAACCTAACCTAACCTAACCTAACCCAGGGGGTGGCCTTGAACCCCATGACCCTGACCGCGCTTGGTAAATAGTGTGACAGGCCGAACATAGTTAATTTTGGCCGGATACTCAGTCAAAAAGCCCGACTATGTCTGGCTTTATTCGGACGGCTGGCAACTCCAATTGTAGGGGCAAAGATGGAAAAAAGAATGGAAACGCCTACTTTCGAAGTGGACTGCATCTGGTGTTGGTAGTTACGTAGGCGCCTGGCAGTCCAGTTGATGAATTTGCAATTTTTGTAGGTTTCCTCTTTCGCCAATCCATAGATAAGGTAAAAGGGTGACACTCGTGATTAATGTGAGTCCTTCCTGGTTGACGGCACTATCGCTATGTCGACCGAACCGGGGTAGATACTCCGACAAAATGCCAACACCAGCTCATTGATAGTTGACGTTTGGATAACCTTTCTCGGTGTTATTACAAAAGAGCACCGAATGGAAAGTTAGACTCGATTTAAATATGACATTCGACAGCAAAATCTATGGCATATCTGCCAAATTTAGGGCATGTGTAGCTTAAAAAATGTTTAAATTATTTTTTAATAACACGGTCAGTGTTTATCCACGTTTCCATTAGGGAATGACACGGCAAAGCGCGCTAAATAGGAACTTATACCTAACACTAATTATTATTGGTGCTTGTGGTATAGATTGTTCTTATTCTTTATTGTTATGAGGGTTCGGCGATAGGGAGTTCAAGGAAACACGTCCGTCTATAGCACGAGTATATTTCTAACTCCAGTTTGACAAGCAAAGAGCGGGACGCAGCGCGCTCTCCTAGTACTTACATACTAACATCCCTCCACACTTAGCCTAGAAAAATGGTCTGTAGTCCACATGTTTTCGAGGGCGTAATTGTCTTCCCTCAATGGACTGAGCCGGCTCGGATCTTGTTGCAGACGGTTCAACTGTTGTCATCTCTTCTTCAACTGCATCATTAAAGTGTTCTAGTGGCTCAGTTTCTGCGAGCTCAGTTGGGGCACTTGAAGACTGAGACTCGGAAGAAGAATCAACATGCTCTGCCCTTAGTATTATGTTAGGCATGGGCAATGAAGGATCTGGAGCAGTTTCAGTCAGAACGTTTTGACTAGCTGGTTTTTCAATACGGAGCCAGAATCAATTATATAAACTAAATAAACAGATTTTACAATACACTTAATCATTTTGCCGGATGTCCAATAGGGTTTCTGTGACTTAAAAACTTTAACTAACACTGTTTCATCTATCACAAAATGTACTTTTCTTTTACCTGGGTACAATTTAGACTGCGAGCATTGTTTAGATTTAACTAATGTATCGAGTGTTTTATCCGAAGTTGCGGGCGAGCTAGCCGATAATTTTATTGGTCTACACCGAAGTTTGTGACCGAATTAAATTTCAGCTGGAGAGATCTCCAGTGATACTATGCTTCGAATTTCTATATTGCAAAAGAAATTCATTCAATCTACAATTCATGTGTCTCTAATTACAACCCGATGACATAATTGTTTTCAAAGCACGCTTAATAATATTGAATTGTATCAGGCGTCACTATTCGGAAGTTCAAATCTCTATTGAGGGATCGCCCGCCACCGGGCCCCATACCCTCCGCTGACCCTCGGATCTGCCTACTCATGATCACGAACACAAGACACTACAGTCGCAACGAGAAGCCAGATCCAAGCACCTAGCATGCAACCATAAATACATAGCTGCTAATCCGAAAACCAATTAAAATTTTAATCGACATATGTTTCGCCAACACCCGTGGCATCATCAGGATTAGTTTTCCATGTTAGTTCTATCTACCGAACCAACTAACTAACAACTAAAACCAATGTATTGCAAATCATTTTTATACCCTCAATCAAAATATAAAATAAAAAATGTTAATACCTACATATTAGTTTAGAAATGTAAAATTATCTATAATAATCTCAATATTTGCTGTCACAAACACCCTGTATAGGTAAATTACTGTTAAAAAAAATCAGAAGTGTATTCATGGGCGAGTGTATTCAAAAATGCCATTAGACTACTATACTACCACAATCGCTATTGCATCCATGCAGCCGTCGACATGGTCGTCAGTTTTTATGTGGTCGCCTACAGACATCTCCGCACGAGCACGCACGAGCGCGCACCGCGTCTGAAGCTATCCATTCGCCATGGATCGGGCGCACCGCCACGGACGTGTCTGCAATTACCACGGACGACCCTATCCCACGGTGCGTGTCGGTGCGGGCTGGTCCGCGTCCGCCTACATTTATCACCACGGATCTAGACGCACCGAGACGGACGCGTCTGCATTACCACGGACGCTCTGTTTCCCACGGTCCGTGGTGCGCGCTCGTGCGCGTCGCACAGTGGTTCCAATGTATAGGAGGTGCTGGACATTCGCATCCAAAAAATAAAATTGGTGAATCTTGAGAAACGAATTATGCCATCTTGTTTGGTAGATCAATGTCTTCAAAAGTTATTATTTTAAGTTTTTTTGTAACTGTTATATTTGAGGAGATAATTGAGAAATAGTGTTTTCTTACTATGGAAATGGTCAAACTTACTTACATATCTCTTGATTCCGGCCTCGTTTCAAGTTGCGGTCTTCGGTATTGTGTTTATATTTGAGAGAACTACAATTAATGCTAACACACATAGTGCGCCAAACGTGCACTTTCTGCGGTACATAGAAATGTTTGATTTTTATATTATAATATACTACAATGACAAGGATCTTACAATTTTCTGTTAAAATCATAGAGGAATAAGGGCCCCTCTAAATATGCGTATCGATAAATGATGTTGCAGAAATAAAAAAATAATAATTAAATTAATTAATTTGCAAACGAGGGCAACGATCGATCCACAGACGGTCTTAGACTTTTAAATAATTAATTAATGAAATTATTGCATTATCATTAAGACAGTAGTCATTAGCATTTCTATCAATTACAGATGTCATTCTTAGAGTAATTTTTAGCATTTTCAACAATTATTTGATGCAGGTGATTATTAATTGAAATCATTAGTACTAAAACATTACAAGAATAACAATTGTACGCAGTACGCAGTAATGAGGGTAGTGTAGTATAAATTGGTTGGTAATCCTTTATTTTACATCAGTTTTGATTTCTATTTCGTTCTAATAAATATGTCTTTCCGTGGATTTGTTACAAATCTTGACCTTTATTGCGCTTTACGCAAACACAATGATCTACGTGACTTTGATCATCTATTCGGTGTCCTTAAAACGAATTGCAACGTTTCTCTTTGTGAAGGTGCCGAAGAAGACTTAAAGAACTGGTGTCGTCGATTTTGCTACCGGATCTATCCTAAATGGTCTCAAGCTGGAAGAAGCGAAGGAAAGTTTCTAAATAAACACTCAGAGTGGTTGCAGTCTGAAGTCCAGTGGCCGGATTCCCTAAAGGAAAATAATTTGCCTTTACAAGTATTACCTACGAACGCAATAGAAGAAGAAACTACTGAGCAGACGAATTTACCTTCTAAATCCGATGCCTCTACGTGTACTCATGTCTCTCCTCGTAAGCCCTTTGAAGATTTAAGTCCTCGTCAAAAGAAAAGACGCACTGAAGTACTTAGGGCATCTAGCAGCACTGACGAGATTATGTTTTCTGCACAAAGCAGTCTTAGGGCTGCAGGGGAAAATGATGTAGCTGATATTATGAAGTTTTTAATGGAAAATCCTACAGAAGCTTCTAAGATCAAAGATTTCATTGGCGGACGGAGTACCACAGATTCAGATAAATGTATATCTCCACTAAAGGCCCTAGCTTTGTTTGTGTCGATGAACCTTTCAAAATGGCGTTATATGACTTTACGGGATTTTCATGCTAAAGAAGGAGTAGCTCAATATCCCAGTTATTACATGCTTCTGAAAGAAAAAAAGAAATGTTACCCAAAACAAGAAGACGTTACAATTACTGAACACTCTGCTAAAATCAAATTGCAAGCGTTGCTAGACCTTACTACGACAAGACTTCTACAAACCCAAAACCTCTCTACCACTGAGGAGAAAAACCTGGTGCTCGTGAGCAAATGGGGCTTTGACGGTGCTTCGGATCAAAGTGTTTACCACCAGAAAACAAGTGAAACTGAGGAAACGAATTTCGCCAGTGTATTTGTTGCAAGTCTTGTACCAATCCGGCTCACATCCGAAACTGGCCAAATAATTTGGGAAAATGAGCGGCCCTCGTCAACATCTCTTTGTCGACCAATCCTAATCAAGTTCATCAAAGAAACAAAAGAAAATGTTCAAATGGAGATGTCTGAATTCGAAGAAGAGATTAAGCTTCTGCAACCTACTAAGAGCGATGACGTAAGTGTAAAGCACCAGTTGCATTTGACGATGATAGATGGTAAGATTCACTCATACATATCAGGCACAGCAGCATCAGTGTGCGACATTTGCAAAGCGCGTCCAAATGAGATGAACGACATTAGTAAAGTAAGAAGCAAGCCAGTGCACGAAGACATGTTTAAATACGGACTTAGCTCGCTCCATGCATGGATCCGGACCATGGAGTGTTGTCTTCACATCGCATACAGATTAGACATAAAATCATGGCAAGCTAGAGGTGATGAAGCAAAGAAGAATGTTGCTGAAAGAAAATCAGCAATTCAAGAAAACTTCAAAAAAGAAACTGGAATGCGTCTTGATGTTGTCAAGCAAGGGAGTGGAACCACCAACACCGGTAATTGTGCTAGAAGGTTTTTTGAAAACCCAGAAAAATCTGCTGAATTAACCGGATTAGATGCGAGACTTTTAAGAAGGCTAGCTGTCATTTTACAGTGTATATCTTCAGGAGAGAAACTCGACATTGACAAATTTCGTATGTTCTGTAATGACACTACTTTGCTCTACGTGGAATTATATCCATGGTTTTATATGCCGTCTAGTCTCCACAAATTGCTGGTCCATGGGCCAGATGTCATTGAGAACTTTTCAATGATGCCTATCGGCTTTTTGTCCGAAGAAGCCTCGGAGGCACGAAATAAAGAATTTAGAAAGTACCGCGAAGGACATTCAAGAAAACATAGCAGTGTCTCGTGTAATGAAGATGTACTACACAATCTTTTATTATCTTCTGATCCGGTTCTTACAAGTATTCGCCCAATGTATAACAAATTTATTAAAAAATCTTGTTTCTCAGAATTTTATGAACTGATTATATCCGAGACAGGTAAATTTAATTTTGTCGATATAAACGAGTTAATCGAAATAGACTCCGCATCAGAATTGATCGATGATGATTGTGAAGACGATTCATAAATAAATTAAAATTTTAATTAAAATAAATATAAATAAATAAATTTTTTATTACAGTTTAATAAAAAGATCTCATTCGTGTAACTAGGGTCTTTCTCTCTGTGTTTATAGACATTTTTAGTTAAATTTATCTGTACTATTTTATAGATTTATAATGCATGTTGTGCTTTTCGTATTTTTTGAATTTTATTAAATAAATACTACCACTAACAATTTTAGTGTAATTTAGTTCTCAAACCATTTGACCTACATTTTGGACATGTCAAAAATCAAAATTACAAGATCACTTTCATTGTAGTGTTCAGTATGGAACTTTTTCGTATATAAAAATAGACATCTCTATGTACCGCAGAAAGTGCACGTTTGGCGCACTATGTGCGTTAGCATTAATTGTAGTTCTCTCAAATATAAACACAATACCGAAGACCGCAACTTGAAACGAGGCCGGAATCAAGAGATATGTAAGTAAGTTTGACCATTTCCATAGTAAGAAGATACTATTTCTCAATTATCTCCTCAAATATAACAGTTACAAAAAAACTTTAAATAATAACTTTCAAAGACATTGATCTACCAAACAAGATGGCATAATTAGTTTCTCAAGATTCACCAATTTTATTTTTTGGATGCGAATGTCCAGCACCTCCCATACATTGGAACCACTGTGCGTCGGTCCGCAATATCACCGACCGTAGGAACCCACCTTTAGACGGATGACATATTTGCTTACTTCCTATGCTATTTCCACTGTAATATCGGTAATGTGTCCAACTAAAAATATATTTCCCTAAAATTAATAAAAAAACCTTTTTAAAAACAAGCTTTTATTTAAATGCGCTAAAAAGAAAAAATAAACTTTTACACTAAAACTTTTACTGTTAATTTATAACGTCATTTCAAATTTAACACATTTGACACAATTTATATGTTATAAAAGCTTTAATTTAAGTACTCGTATTTACGTTCTTACTTTTAAATGTTTATTAGGCAGCATCTTTGTGTTGATGTTTCAGATTTTCCCATATTGTTCCCACGCATATCGAAGAAATATCAGTCGACCCTTCCAGAGCTTCGTGTAGAAGAGTAAGAGAGTAATATACAACAGGGTTCGCCCCGGTGCCCCGAGGTGGTATGTTCACGACATCATGTCATCATGCCACTCAGTCCTCGGCACGGCCTCACCTTGACTTATTAAAAATTTAAAACTAAGAAAGTAAATACGAGTACTTAAATGTCGCGACAAGCTTTTATAACATATAAATTGTGTCAAATGTGTTAAATTTGAAATGACGTTATAAATTAACAGTAAGAGTTTTAGTGTAAAAGTTTATTTTTTCTTTTTAGCGCATTTAAATAAAAGCTTGTTTTTAAAAAGGTTTTTTTACCTAAATTTTATTTTATACTTTTTAGTTTTCACTTGGTAAGTTCCTAAGTCTGTTCATCTCATTCAACGCATCATTATTGCAAGGTCGTTTGCCAGTTAATTTTGAACAGTCCAGCTCTTCAATGAGGAGCCCTTCTAATGACTTCACCCTACTCAATTGCTTAAAAATATCTGTTTCAAAATAGATTTTCAAGTTTTAGAAGTCCGCCATATTGGATTAAGAGTGACGTCACATTTTTTTCGAGTTACTCTCAGCTAGCCCTTTAATTTGATACCCATATTGTAGGAATGCATTAAAAATAATTGGTCCGCCATTGTGGGTATGCCGCCATGTTGGATTTAGAATGACGTCACACTGTTAATCATGCATTGTCATCCGAACTGAACGTGTTCACCAAATTTCAGCCCAATCGGTTGAGGGCAAGTGCCTTAAAATTGAGTTGTAAGATTTCACCCGAACAAACATACATTGCAAGTTAAATAAAAGCTTGTAAAAAAGTGGCAAAGTGCGAACTTAGTTGGTTCGGTAGATAGAACTAACTTAACTTAGTTGGTTCGGTAGATAGAACTAACATGGAAAACTAATCCTGATGATGTGGCATTGAGGGTGTTGGCGAAACATATGTCGATTAAAATTTTAATTGGTTTTCGGATTAGCAGCTATGTATTTATGGTTGCATGCTAGGTGCTTGGATCTGGCTTCTCGTTGCGACTGTAGTGTCTTGTGTTCGTGATCATGAGTAGGCAGATCCGAGGATCAGCAGAGGGTATAGGGCCCGGTGGCGGGCGATCCCTCAATAGAGATTTGAACTTCCGAATAGTGACGCCTGATACAATTCAATATTTAACAAAACATGGTGTTTGCTGAGAGACAGAACCTAGAAGCACTACACCTACATTGCACTTTTTTTATTAGTTGTAGGTACCTACAGTCAACTGCATATCAATAGTAACACTTTGTTGTGGATGTTGATTTATGGTCCCTATACAACGGCCATACAAGACACTTATATGCCAGTTTCTATTTTAAGCGATTACGCATAGCACCGCACGCTTAGTTTATGCTGTAAGTGTAGTATAACGCGTTATTTGCATAAGTTTAGTATACTGATGTATATACTAGGTCGTCTGGCCTGGCGCTGTGGGACACATGAGCGTCGTCTGGCCGGCGTATAACTGGCGCTGGGACACATAAGTGGCAGTGGGGAACGGCTAATCTGTATAGTAAAAAATAGTAGCACCACGTGCTCATGTCGACCTTCCCATAAATAGTTTTACAAGAAATAACACTTCAAACATAACCTATAAAACATTTGTGGATCGTTTTACCAACTTGGCCGTTGAATGAAACCCACAAAAATGAACTAATTATGTGCAAATTTCCAGTCCTGTACAATCAGGCCCCAAATTGTATGGAAACCGGGGGGTGTCCTTTCATGAGTAAATCACAGTTATTGTTAAAAAAAACTTGTCTTTGTGCTAAACAATATTATGTATTATAATTTATTTTCTTGAACAGATAATTTTATGTTTTTCCCAATTAACAAGGTAATATGCCATAAGCTGGCATCCTTATGCACCGATACAATGACAACTTCTGTGACGTCACTCTTGTATTCTACTTTTAAAATCAAAAAAGTTGGACCGTTTTTCTTGCACTCGGTCTATAGATTACTTAGTCTAAGCCTTTACAATTATACAAAAATAAAATATACATATAATTACATACATATAATTAAATACATTGTTATTTAGTTTATCTTGTTATTTCCCTCTAGATTCACCAGCAGAGGATAATATATATTCCGGAATCACATCATCAACAGCAGCCATTACAGAAACTTGTTCCAGTACAAATCATTCACAGGAAATAAATGAAGAACAAATTGTTGAAGAGAGTTCCAAGAAGCACGTCAAAGACGAAGATATAGACACAGGTACTACCAAATATAGAAAGAAATATATAAACAAAAGAGAAATACAACAAAAGAATAGTCAACACTTAAACAAGCCTAATTATAAATGTAATGACTGTGGTTATGAGAATGCAGATAAAAACTTGCTAGTCAAACATATAAGATTTCACGATATAAAGAGACAATATATATGTGATCACTGTGGTTACCGATTTAAAACAAAACTTTCATTAGAGAGACATATTATTATGATCAACACAGTAGTACACCGTAAGAGTAAACGTCGGAATGTAAATGTTATTAAAACAAACTGTTACAGTTATAAAAGTGGTATAAAAATTCATGAGAAGATACATACAGGTGAAAAACCATTCAAATGTGACTTTTGTGACTATAGGAGTGCAGTAAAAGGAAATTTAAAAAGACATGAGAGGATACATACAGGTGAAAAACTATTCAAATGTGACTTTTGTGACTATAGGAGTGCAGTAAAAGGAAATTTAAAAAGACATGAGAGGATACATACAGGTGAAAGACTATTCAAATGTAACTTTTGTGATTATAAATGTATACAACGTGACTCATTAAACATACATAAGAGTATACATACAGGTGAAAAACTATTTAAATGTAACTTTTGTAACTATAGGAGTGCAGAGAGTGGAAAAATAAAAAGACATGAGAGGATACATACAGGTGAAAAACCATTCAAATGTAACTTTTGTGATTATAAATGTACAGTACGTGATTCATTATATAAACATGAGAGGATACATACAGGTGAAAAACCATTCAAATGTATCTTTTGTGATTATAAATGTACACGACGTGATACATTAAATAAACATGAGAGGATACATACAGGTGAAAAACTATTCAAATGTGACTTTTGTGACTATAGGAGTGCAGTAAAAGGAAATTTAAAAATACATGAGAGGAGACATGCAGGTGAAAAACCATTTAAATGTAGCTTTTGTGATTTTAAGAGTTCTGTGAGTGGATCCCTTACAAGACATCAGAGGAGACATACGGGTGTAAAACCATTCAAATGTAAGTTTTGTGACCATAGGAGTGCACAGAGTGGAAAAATAAAAATACATGAGAGGATACATACAGGTGAAAAACCATTCAAATGTAACTTTTGTGATTATAAATGTGCACTACGTGGTGCATTAGAAGAGCATGAGAGGATACATACAGGTGAAAAACCATTCAAATGTAAGTTTTGTGACTTTAGAAGTGCACAAAGTGGAAATGTTAAAAGACATGAGACGATACATACAGGTGAAAAACCATTCAAATGTAATTTTTGTGACTATGGGTGTACAGGCAGTTCAGTTTTAAAAGTACATCAGAGGATACATACAGGTGAAAAACCATTCAAATGTAAGTTTTGTGATTATAAATGTACACGACGTAATACATTAAATAGACATGAGAGGATACATACAATGTGAAAAACCGTTCAAATGTAAGTTTTGTGACTATAGGAGTGCACAGAGTGGAAAAATAAAAAGTCATGAGAGGATACATACAGGCGTAGAAAGAGTATAGGTATAGAACCTGCTTTTCTTCCTTCTCATTCGCACAGGAAAAGAAAAGAAAATAGCTAATTGCTTGTGACAAAGGGAGACAGAGCTTGTAATTTTTTGTCCCTCATCGAATGGCCAGATTTTCAAGATTTTAGGAATTCATTATCACAACAAACTTTGACATTTGTAATAAGTTTGACAACGAATATGAAATTTATTAAAATTTTATCCAAACAAATTAAATATTACATTATTTGTTATAATAAATTAAATTTTACCAAAGTCTACAATGGTGCGTTGTAGTGTTTTAAGCTGTACAAGTAATAACGGTAGAAAAACAGATGGATTGTCTTTTCACAAGTAAGCGATTCACTTTTTATGTTATATCAGTTATAAAATCAAAGTTGGCTTGCTGTGTCTTTTTGCTTAAGCACCATCTCGTGTTTCAAGAGCTAAATTCATGTGAAGTGAAGGTTTTCCGATCAATAACATAATCTAAAACATGAAATTAAAATTCATAACCTAAAAAGAAAATAAACAATAACTTTCTTTGGTGTTGCTAAGTTACCGATGTGTATTTCCCCAGTATTGGGAGTTTTGTTTTTGGTAGGTACCTATTATGTATTTGTTTTACGTACTAGTAAATAATGAAATTAAAAACCTCTAATTGTAAAATAAATATGTACTTGGATAAAAATAGTCGGGAAGCAAAGCGACAAAAATTCATCTGATTTCGAAAGGTTAAATGTTTCAAAGGACAATGCAAATATTTATATGGACTCTGGTACTCGCTCCATAAGGGTTGTGCGATTCATTTTTAGAAAGATATTAACTTACAGACTAATAGTTTTGGAACACTTTCTCTTTATTTATCTGTCCGAAATAAATAATACCATACTACTAGAAGAAGTCTGTCTGTTATACATCACACTTTGGTGGTTATACTTTAATTCTATATAGTCATTTTTTAGAGTTCCGTAGCCAAATGACAAAAATAGTAATAGAACCCTTATAGTTTCGTCATGTCTGTATGTCTGTCTGTCCGTCCGAATGTCACGATTTTTATATAAAAATTACATTAAATAAAAGTAAAAATGGAGCTCGTCATACATGGGATTGTAAGTAAAAATTTAAGATATAATATAGAGGCCTTTGAAAATGAAATAAAGGTTTAAAAATTCTTTATTTGTGAGCTTTATCTCTGTATTTAATTTTGAAATATTGCCTATCTTTCTATGGGAGCACATTTTGTAATATTTTTTTTAAAACGTAAATATCGAGTGGCGGCGCTAGTGATAGAGCCTATTTTGCCTTATTACCTTTCTAAAAATGTGTCACTATTAGAGTGGGTACCAGAGTCCATACAAACATTCGCATTGTCTCTTTATACTGAAATAGCCTGAGGATGGACGTAGGTTACTTTTTATTCAGAAGCCAGTTTGGCTTCTTGGTAAATATTTTAATTATTAATAATATAGGTTTGCGGTATAGTGTGTCAGTAGTAGGTAGATACTTTGCTAATGTCGGAATTAATATGTAACTTATTTAGGTAATAAAGACTGGTTTCTTAAAAAGATTATTTATTTTATATACATTATTTAAATTGGATTGAATTTAAGTATATGTTTAAGTGTGACTGTCAGAATCGACTATACATCGACGGTCCCTACGTACACTCCCTTATGTGGTAGTTACGTGATTTTGTTTTTTTCTTGGAGAAAAATTAATAAAAAGTTAATATTTCATCAACCTTCAACCTTAAATTGACATCTGTTAAAGTCCGTAACTGCAAAACTAAGCGTCATTTCCGAAGTAAAATACCACCAGTGGGAGATGCGTTAAAACGCGCGATGCAACACGTGCGCCCCACCCCGCAACTGCCATTAGCCCTCGTATATTAATAATCTCTATGTGGTAGTTACGTGTAAACATGGCTCAGAAGAGAGAGAAGTGAGAGAAGCGGGTCTATAGTTCTTCATCAAGGTTTTATCGCCTTTTTTAAAGAACAGCACCACCACACTTCTGCTCCATGCTTCCGGCATTACGCCTACGAGCAAGAACGGAATTGAAGAGCCTCTGAAAGACCTTCAGTACCGGAGTTTCACCCGCTCTCAGAATCTCTGATTTCATTTAATTTTAATTTGTTGTTTTTGAGTTGTTTATGGGCAGTCCTAATCTCGTACAGGCTGATGTCCGGGATGTCTTTAGTATAGTGTCGGGTGAACTTGGCTCTTGGGTCCTTGCCTAATCTAACAGGTTTAGCTACCGAGGTATATAGCTGTCCGTAGAACCTCTCAATCTCCCTTAGCACCTCTGGTATGGTAGACGCTACACTGCCGTCCTCTCTGTCTTCAGCTTCGTCAACTGGCGTTCGTCAAATAATTCTTTTGCGAACACTTTGGAGCCTTGGTTTTGCTCTATTATCTCCTTAATGCAGCGAGTATTAAAGCTACGGATATCGTGTCGCAGAGACTTAAAGATTCGTCTATTGAGCTGCCGGTATGCTTCCACGTCATCAGACTGCAGAGGCATTGAGCGCCGTTTCGCTATTAGGTTGAATGTGTGATTAGTCAGTTTCTGGGGTCTACTTCTAAAAGTAAAAGTGGCTCATCCTCTACCTGTTTTGTAAAATGTTATCAGCTACGGATCGTCTGTTCCAGGTAAACGTTATAATACCATCTCGAGTACCGAGTTATTAATTATTATCTTCGTCTTGTCCATGTTTAAACAGATCCATCTACTGGAAAATCAAATCAAAGGCTTTCTATAGTCTACGAATGCAAAACATAGTAGCTGATAATATTCCTCGGTCTGTATAATCCCCCAGTAGCGTGCGAATGGTTCAAGTCACAATCTTACGAGGGAGACAGTTTATGCTCTTCGAAAACAACTTGTAAACATGGCTCAGAAGGGTCTCTAATTCTGCAGCAAGGCTTTATCGTCTTCTTTGTCGAAAAGAAAAGAAAAGAATCAACACACTTTTGTTTCATTCTTCGTGTAAGACGAAATTGAAGAATCTCTGGAGGATTTCTGGTTATCGTCTGACCATCGGGTAGGTCTGCCCATCGGTCTTCAAACGTTCTTTGGTTCCCGTTTCGTTACCGCAACTCAACATTCGCATGTCTCTTGCATACAGTTCATTTTAATTCTTCTCCTTTTTGTGGCCCAGGCTCAGCATTCAGCTGATGGTGGTAGCAAATGAACAAATTTTACTATAAGTACGTATGTGCCGTGGTGGAATCTCCACTCACAGTAAGTATAAAAAATCCATCTGGGGGGCATGTGACCTTCTCTTAGTCCACCTGTGGTCATAAATCCGAAGACACCATTGAAATCACAGAACATTATTATGTTGAGATATTAAGATGTTAAGATATTAAACTTATTTCTAAAGGTCAAAATTGTTCATCTAAATTACTTAAATTATATCCCTTTTTACATGATGGAGTTTTACGTGTTGGAGGCCGTTTATCTAACTCCACACTAAGCTACTCGTCAAAACATCCTATATAATTACCTAGACAAGGTCATATTGTAGAACTTTTAATCGATTCTTATCACCGCGACAATTGTCATGCTGGACCACAGCTTTTAACCGCTATTTTGAAATCCAAATATTGGATTATTTCCGCTAGACGTATTGTTCGTCAACGCATACATAAATGTAATGTTTGTTTTTGGGCTGAATCCTAAGTATACATATTTCGCCGCTAATGGCTGATTTGCCAAAATGTAGATTAGAGCAATGCAAGGCATTTATGCACACGGGCGTGGACTACGCTGGTTCACTTTATATTACTCCTTATCGTAAACGCGGCGTCCGTAGTGTGAAAGCTTATCTATGTATTTTTATTTGCCTAGTAACTAAAGCAGTTCACATTGAACTGGTTTCTAACTTAACGTCCGCTTCTTTTATTGACGCATTCAAACGTTTTCTATCGCGTAGAGGTCCTTGTACGTTTTTATACAGCGACAATGGCACCAATTTTGTTGCCTCTAAAGCTTATTTTAATGAACTCTATGAGTTTTTGCGAACTGACGACTATTATAAAACGTTCACTAGTGAACTCGCAAAGAACCGCATAACGTGGCGGATGAACCCGCCAACCGCGAGCCATTTCGGTTGCATATGGGAGGCGAACCTTAAGAGCGCTAAATCTCTATTATTTAGAGTTATAGGCAAAGAACTTCTCACCTTTGAGGAGATGTCGACTGTACTCAGTCAAATTGAAGCTGTTTTAAACAGCAGACCGCTATATATTTTAAGCCTCTCGCTCTTACGCCTTCGCATTTTTTATGTACCGCTCCGCTAAAATGTCTTCCCGCAGCGAGTTTAACTGAAGAACGAACTAGTTTGCTATCTCGATTTTCATTAATGGACTCACTTGTTCAATCTTATTGGAAACGATTTAAAAATGAATATTTACACCATTTACAATTGCGTGAAAAATGGAATACACCGTCGAATCTAATAAATACAGGCACTGTTGTATTATTAAATGTGGATAATGTTCCACCACTTATCGGTATTGTTACTAATGTATACCCAGGTAGGGATGGAGTCACTCGCGTTGCGGAAGTGAAGACGAAAACTGGCACTTACAAGCGCCCAGTTATCAGATTATGTCCGCTACCGACTCAATAGTCGTTTATTTAGTTTTAATTAGTATATTATAAGTATTTTACCGCTTTTGTCCGCTGACAAAAACTTAGATATAGTTTTTTTGTTTTAATTTTATTTTCGCTTTAGTTTAATACTTTTTTTGCGCAATATAATGTTCCGCGTCGCGTGAATCCACACCGCACCGCGTACCTTGAGTTGCTCTTATGACGACTCTTAGGTATTTTGTAGAGCAATTTTTGCTTGATTTTTATTTATATTTTTTGGAAGGGTTCCTTCGGGGGCATGTTGGGTTTCGTTCTACGCGTAATTTAACATTTTATATTTCGGGTAGACTTACCGCTTGCAATACCTTTTACCCAACCGATCTCCCTTCCTTTCCCGCATGTGCACGGCACACTACAGCTCTCGCTGATCGTTGATGAGAATAGACGTGCAGAGATATTCTGCACTCGCCGCTAAGATCGGCTACCGCACCGCGCGACGTTGAGACATTGTTTGTGCAAATTGAACTTTTAGAGACTATTTTGTGTGATGTATTATCTACGAACTATTTACCGCCTACTGAGTGAGTTGAGCGATCCTGGTAGAACCCTGCAGGGAAGGAAACTGGACTCGGGAGAGAATCAGGTCAGTGCACGTGCTTTTCCTTCTAAGTCCTCTTTCTTCGTCGTCTATTGCTGTAGGGAATTGCAAGTGTGTCGTACGTTTTTGTTCGGTAGAAACAATAGTAGCAACTCGCAAAATACAGTCTACTAATATCACCAGCGCACTCTGGCCTAACAGAACCCGCTATTCTTTTCCCGACACTCTATATATATATATATATATATATATATATATATATATATATATATATATATATATATATATATTAGGATCCTCCATCCATCATAAATTCAGAAATCATTTACTAAAGACAATGGCTGTATGGGCTTAGTTCCCCTTGCCTTTCCTTCTGGATAAACTAAACAAACAAAAAAAAAATAACCTCAATTGCTGCGTATGAGCTTAGTTCCCCTTGCCTTTCCTTCGGGATAAACTAAACAAAAAAAAAAAACTAACCTCAATTGCTGCTCCGTGATCTTTGAATTGCTAATAGATTCGGCGGGAAAAGCTGGAAGGGAGCAGGTGTAATTTTCTTGTGAAAATGAAAAATTAGTTGTAAATGGCTTGTATGTGTCCGTAAAGTGATGTTTTCTGGTAGATGAGTTATATTTTGATTACTTGTGATGTGAATCTAGTGCGTGTGCATGGTTTTATACGCAGGTAAGCTGAGTAAGACTTTAGCCGGAATACGATCTCTTCATGGGCCCATGTAAGTTGTTTCTGCAATCATTTTTCATTTTGACGAACTTTACACTTGTTCTTGAGGATTTTCCCGACGTTTCCATTCATCATCATTGTCATTCATCATAAATTCAGAATACATTTTACTAAACAATGATTAGGCTGTATGGGCTTAGTTCCCCTTGCCTTTCCTTCGGGATAAACTAAAAAAAAAAAAAAATGAATTGCTAATATTTCTATTGAATTGCTGTTTTATGTACATACATATTGCAGAACAATTTTTGTTCATGTACATTTTTTGTGTAAGGTAAATAAAAGTATAACTTATTCTATTTACTGACGCGATTATGGATTTTATTTATAATTATTTTGAGGAGGCTGCGGACGACGCGCTTTGTCGATGTTGTCTATTACGACCTCCAGACAAAGATTTAAAAACCACTTATTGGCAGGATGGAAACAGTGAAAATTACGCTAATATGCTGAAAGAATGCTTCGACTTACATGTAAGTACCACCTAATAATTATAATATTGATAGGTAGGAAAGTGTAACATCAAATCAATCTACTATGTTGCCTAAGTGTATAAGGAAGAGAAAACATCCTGCCGTACTGTGTAGGTAGGTACTGAAACTAACGAGTAGGTACACCCTGCTGGAATACTAGATGACAATGGCAAGTTTCTGCATGCAAGAAGAAAGAAAAGATGAAATTCTAACAAACTATGCACAATAGAATCCACCCCTTTATTGCCTATCTATAAAAGCAAAACGATAGCGAAAATTATACAAAAATCGCTGATTGCTTGTCAAATTCGTATTACGTAAAATGAATTTCAAAGGAACATTGACAGTTCAAGGCAAATATTGTACAATTTTCGCTATCGCATTGCTTTGGCTTTGTTATTTCAAATTAGGTAATCAGGGGGCAGGTCTATTACTGACCTGTCCACTAGCTCTGTTAACTAGGTTGGTTCTGTTCTGTCACACATCACAACCTGGCACAAAAGAAGTTGTGAAAAAGAGTTTAATTTAGTCTGCCTTGCAGTAGGTACCTAGATAAGATTATGCCATGTACCTAAAGAATGATATAATAACTGGATCTGAGCCTATGCTTGACTTTCCAGATAGAGACAGCCCTCGAGAAGAAACCCGGCATCTGTGAGGACTGCATCATGCACCTGCGCGACGCATGTGAGTTCAAGCAGCGGGTGCAGAAGTGCCAGCAAGACTTCCGGGAGAGGATTGCAGCTGAAATTGACATTAAAGGTAATAATGTATGCGTAGAGAAAATGAGGTATATTTTAGTATAGTAAGTATTTGGTATATTTCTTATAACCTCACTCTTTTTCATTCCAGATGAAATAATTAAAGAAATAGATGCCCTTCCAGTTAGTAATGTTGGTAAGTTCTAGAAAGATATAATCGTCAAGATCTCGGTGGCAACAGCCTCCAATACTTATAAAATAAATAATAAATAAAATAGTTAATGGTCATAATGTAATAAATAACAGATAAATTTTTAAAAATATCATACCTTGTCCATATTATTTTCATGCCTCCCTCGTTATAGTATGTCTCTTAGTTTGATGTGCCTTTCGACATAGGCCTCCTCCAACTCTCTCCATTGGGCTCTATCAGCAGCAACCCTTGTCCAATAAGGCCCCAAAGTCAAACGGATCTTTGTGCTGGACGTCCCTGCTTTCTGTGACCATACTAATAACCACTTGTCCAGTTTTCCATGTCATTTGTCAGTTCCATGACTTAAATAATGTAGGCTTCATAATGTTATCTGTGACCACTGTCTGTCTCTTTCAGACAAACTGCTGCCGGTGAAAGTAGAGGTTATGGAGCTTGATGACAGTAATACACATTTTGGTAAGACATAAACAAAAACATGCTAAACAAAAATTCCCATCATGTGTTCGCCCACCACCGGGCCCTACACCCTCTGCTTAGTGGTATCCGCCATTTACGTTTTAGGCATTTTATATTTTTAACCGACTTCAAAAAAAGGAGGAGGTTCTCAATTCGTCTGTATGTATAATTTTTTATTTTTTTTTAATGTATGTTCACCGATATTTCCGTCAATTATTGACGGATTTCAAAAATTATTTTTTTTTTGGATAGAGTTCACTTCTGAGGTGGTCCCATTTTCACCAGGTCAGGATCTGATGATGGGATCCAGGAGAAATCTAGGGCAACCACCGAAAATTGTATGCTCGTATGGTGCTTTTGTTACGTAATCATGTCTTACTCAGGTATATGCTTCAGGCTGTCAACATCTAATGCTGCTATGCTGATGATGAAGCTACAGAACTCCTTAACGGTTAGGAGTTGGGAGACAGTACTGCAATTGGTCGATGAAAACTATTTAGTAGTGTGTAGGGCTGACGTGTTACTCGAATCAACATCTGATGCTGCTGTGCTGATGATGAAGCTACAGAACTCCTTAACGGTTAGGAGTTGGGAGACAGTACAGCAATTGGTCGATGGAAACTATATATGTAGGGCTAACGTGATACTTATACGGGTAGATACTACTCCTGAGATGGTAATGATGAAAACCTTAGGTATACATGGTGTTTTTTCGTTGCCACCCTTAACTAAGAGTACGTACTCTATAAATCGAATAAAGTAAGTTTATGCAAAAAAAATGCTCAGAAACGATGTAAATTTTTTTGAAACAATTTTTTTATTAGGTACTTGATCGGCGAAATGTATAGTGTCCAGTGTTTATGTTAGTTTTTTTATAGACAGATATTAATTATTTCTCGTGAAAATCATGCTACGCGCGTCTATGTGCATTCATGCAGAAAAATGCAGTCTATTTACTCAACTTTGGACCCTAATATTTTGGAAACCAGACACTTCCCAGGTATGCTTCCAAGGAGAAAAATGATCGTGATGATGAGGAGATTACGTAGTTTTCGGGAACGTTGACGACCAAAAATCACCATGTATAAACTAGCATCTATTTAAGTCCACAACGCATTAACACAACTAAAAATCGAGAAATAAACTGACTTTAAAAAAAAAAATTTAACCGACTTCAAACTTTAACTAAAAAGCGATAAATAACGTAACTAATTTATCTACTTAATACATATTAAATATCTCAAACTATTTAAATATTTACAACTTAATACCTAATACTTTAACAAAGTCATCTTTAACTATTTAAATATCTATAATTATCACATATTTTTTTGGAGTCGGTGCCAGCCAAACAAATAAATGTAATTAAGAAAACTGACCCACACTAAATAGTAAAACCAAGAATAGGAAATTGCATTACCGCTGCCTACTACACCGTATTGTATTTTGCCGTGTGTGTGTGGCTTTGCCAGTCGCGCGCGTCCATCAACACAACAGACTACGTTACCTAGGCTGGCACCGACTCCAAAAAATAAGTGATAATTATAAATATTTAAATAGTTAAAGATGACTTTGTTAAAGTATAAGGTATTAAGTTGTAAATATTTAAATAATTTGAGATATTTAATATGTATTAAGTAGATATATTAGTTACGTTATTTATCGCTTTTTAGTTAAAGTTTGAAGTCGGTTAAATTTTTTTTTCTAAAAGTCAGTTTATTATACCCTCAATCAAAATATAAAATAAAAAATGTTAATACCTACATATTAGTTTAGAAATGTAAAATTATCTATAATAATCTCAATATTTGCCGTCACAAACATCCTGTATAGGTAACTTACTGTTAAAAAAAATCAGAAGTGTATTCATGGGCGAGTGTATTCAAAAATGCCATTAGACTACTATACTACCACAATCGCTATTGCATCCATGCAGCCGTCGACATGGTCGTCAGTTTTTATGTGGTCGCCTACAGACATCTCCGCACGAGCACGCACGAGCGCGCACCGCGTCTGAAGCTATCCATTCGCCATGGATCGGGCGCACCGCCACGGACGTGTCTGCAATTACCACGGACGACCCTATCCCACGGTGCGTGTCGGTGCGGGCTGGTCCGCGTCCGCCTACATTTATCACCACGGATCTAGACGCACCGAGACGGACGCGTCTGCATTACCACGGACGCTCTGTTTCCCACGGTCCGTGGTGCGCGCTCGTGCGCGTCGCACAGTGGTTCCAATGTATAGGAGGTGCTGGACATTCGCATCCAAAAAATAAAATTGGTGAATCTTGAGAAACGAATTATGCCATCTTGTTTGGTAGATCAATGTCTTCAAAAGTTATTATTTTAAGTTTTTTTGTAACTGTTATATTTGAGGAGATAATTGAGAAATAGTGTTTTCTTACTATGGAAATGGTCAAACTTACTTACATATCTCTTGATTCCGGCCTCGTTTCAAGTTGCGGTCTTCGGTATTGTGTTTATATTTGAGAGAACTACAATTAATGCTAACACACATAGTGCGCCAAACGTGCACTTTCTGCGGTACATAGAAATGTTTGATTTTTATATTATAATATACTACAATGACAAGGATCTTACAATTTTCTGTTAAAATCATAGAGGAATAAGGGCCCCTCTAAATATGCGTATCGATAAATGATGTTGCAGAAATAAAAAAATAATAATTAAATTAATTAATTTGCAAACGAGGGCAACGATCGATCCACAGACGGTCTTAGACTTTTAAATAATTAATTAATGAAATTATTGCATTATCATTAAGACAGTAGTCATTAGCATTTCTATCAATTACAGATGTCATTCTTAGAGTAATTTTTAGCATTTTCAACAATTATTTGATGCAGGTGATTATTAATTGAAATCATTAGTACTAAAACATTACAAGAATAACAATTGTACGCAGTACGCAGTAATGAGGGTAGTGTAGTATAAATTGGTTGGTAATCCTTTATTTTACATCAGTTTTGATTTCTATTTCGTTCTAATAAATATGTCTTTCCGTGGATTTGTTACAAATCTTGACCTTTATTGCGCTTTACGCAAACACAATGATCTACGTGACTTTGATCATCTATTCGGTGTCCTTAAAACGAATTGCAACGTTTCTCTTTGTGAAGGTGCCGAAGAAGACTTAAAGAACTGGTGTCGTCGATTTTGCTACCGGATCTATCCTAAATGGTCTCAAGCTGGAAGAAGCGAAGGAAAGTTTCTAAATAAACACTCAGAGTGGTTGCAGTCTGAAGTCCAGTGGCCGGATTCCCTAAAGGAAAATAATTTGCCTTTACAAGTATTACCTACGAACGCAATAGAAGAAGAAACTACTGAGCAGACGAATTTACCTTCTAAATCCGATGCCTCTACGTGTACTCATGTCTCTCCTCGTAAGCCCTTTGAAGATTTAAGTCCTCGTCAAAAGAAAAGACGCACTGAAGTACTTAGGGCATCTAGCAGCACTGACGAGATTATGTTTTCTGCACAAAGCAGTCTTAGGGCTGCAGGGGAAAATGATGTAGCTGATATTATGAAGTTTTTAATGGAAAATCCTACAGAAGCTTCTAAGATCAAAGATTTCATTGGCGGACGGAGTACCACAGATTCAGATAAATGTATATCTCCACTAAAGGCCCTAGCTTTGTTTGTGTCGATGAACCTTTCAAAATGGCGTTATATGACTTTACGGGATTTTCATGCTAAAGAAGGAGTAGCTCAATATCCCAGTTATTACATGCTTCTGAAAGAAAAAAAGAAATGTTACCCAAAACAAGAAGACGTTACAATTACTGAACACTCTGCTAAAATCAAATTGCAAGCGTTGCTAGACCTTACTACGACAAGACTTCTACAAACCCAAAACCTCTCTACCACTGAGGAGAAAAACCTGGTGCTCGTGAGCAAATGGGGCTTTGACGGTGCTTCGGATCAAAGTGTTTACCACCAGAAAACAAGTGAAACTGAGGAAACGAATTTCGCCAGTGTATTTGTTGCAAGTCTTGTACCAATCCGGCTCACATCCGAAACTGGCCAAATAATTTGGGAAAATGAGCGGCCCTCGTCAACATCTCTTTGTCGACCAATCCTAATCAAGTTCATCAAAGAAACAAAAGAAAATGTTCAAATGGAGATGTCTGAATTCGAAGAAGAGATTAAGCTTCTGCAACCTACTAAGAGCGATGACGTAAGTGTAAAGCACCAGTTGCATTTGACGATGATAGATGGTAAGATTCACTCATACATATCAGGCACAGCAGCATCAGTGTGCGACATTTGCAAAGCGCGTCCAAATGAGATGAACGACATTAGTAAAGTAAGAAGCAAGCCAGTGCACGAAGACATGTTTAAATACGGACTTAGCTCGCTCCATGCATGGATCCGGACCATGGAGTGTTGTCTTCACATCGCATACAGATTAGACATAAAATCATGGCAAGCTAGAGGTGATGAAGCAAAGAAGAATGTTGCTGAAAGAAAATCAGCAATTCAAGAAAACTTCAAAAAAGAAACTGGAATGCGTCTTGATGTTGTCAAGCAAGGGAGTGGAACCACCAACACCGGTAATTGTGCTAGAAGGTTTTTTGAAAACCCAGAAAAATCTGCTGAATTAACCGGATTAGATGCGAGACTTTTAAGAAGGCTAGCTGTCATTTTACAGTGTATATCTTCAGGAGAGAAACTCGACATTGACAAATTTCGTATGTTCTGTAATGACACTACTTTGCTCTACGTGGAATTATATCCATGGTTTTATATGCCGTCTAGTCTCCACAAATTGCTGATCCATGGGCCAGATGTCATTGAGAACTTTTCAATGATGCCTATCGGCTTTTTGTCCGAAGAAGCCTCGGAGGCACGAAATAAAGAATTTAGAAAGTACCGCGAAGGACATTCAAGAAAACATAGCAGTGTCTCGTGTAATGAAGATGTACTACACAATCTTTTATTATCTTCTGATCCGGTTCTTACAAGTATTCGCCCAATGTATAACAAATTTATTAAAAAATCTTGTTTCTCAGAATTTTATGAACTGATTATATCCGAGACAGGTAAATTTAATTTTGTCGATATAAACGAGTTAATCGAAATAGACTCCGCATCAGAATTGATCGATGATGATTGTGAAGACGATTCATAAATAAATTAAAATTTTAATTAAAATAAATATAAATAAATAAATTTTTTATTACAGTTTAATAAAAAGATCTCATTCGTGTAACTAGGGTCTTTCTCTCTGTGTTTATAGACATTTTTAGTTAAATTTATCTGTACTATTTTATAGATTTATAATGCATGTTGTGCTTTTCGTATTTTTTGAATTTTATTAAATAAATACTACCACTAACAATTTTAGTGTAATTTAGTTCTCAAACCATTTGACCTACATTTTGGACATGTCAAAAATCAAAATTACAAGATCACTTTCATTGTAGTGTTCAGTATGGAACTTTTTCGTATATAAAAATAGACATCTCTATGTACCGCAGAAAGTGCACGTTTGGCGCACTATGTGCGTTAGCATTAATTGTAGTTCTCTCAAATATAAACACAATACCGAAGACCGCAACTTGAAACGAGGCCGGAATCAAGAGATATGTAAGTAAGTTTGACCATTTCCATAGTAAGAAGATACTATTTCTCAATTATCTCCTCAAATATAACAGTTACAAAAAAACTTTAAATAATAACTTTCAAAGACATTGATCTACCAAACAAGATGGCATAATTAGTTTCTCAAGATTCACCAATTTTATTTTTTGGATGCGAATGTCCAGCACCTCCCATACATTGGAACCACTGTGCGTCGGTCCGCAATATCACCGACCGTAGGAACCCACCTTTAGACGGATGACATATTTGCTTACTTCCTATGCTATTTCCACTGTAATATCGGTAATGTGTCCAACTAAAAATATATTTCCCTAAAATTAATAAAAAAACCTTTTTAAAAACAAGCTTTTATTTAAATGCGCTAAAAAGAAAAAATAAACTTTTACACTAAAACTTTTACTGTTAATTTATAACGTCATTTCAAATTTAACACATTTGACACAATTTATATGTTATAAAAGCTTGTCGCGACATTTAAGTACTCGTATTTACTTTCTTAGTTTTAAATTTTTAATAAGTCAAGGTGAGGCCGTGCCGAGGACTGAGTGGCATGATGACATGATGTCGTGAACATACCACCTCGGGGCACCGGGGCGAACCCTGTTGTATATTACTCTCTTACTCTTCTACACGAAGCTCTGGAAGGGTCGACGGATATTTCTTCGATATGCGTGGGAACAATATGGGAAAATCTGAAACATCAACACAAAGATGCTGCCTAATAAACATTTAAAAGTAAGAACGTAAATACGAGTACTTAAATGTCGCGACAAGCTTTTATAACATATAAATTGTGTCAAATGTGTTAAATTTGAAATGACGTTATAAATTAACAGTAAAAGTTTTAGTGTAAAAGTTTATTTTTTCTTTTTAGCGCATTTAAATAAAAGCTTGTTTTTAAAAAGGTTTTTTTACCTAAATTTTATTTTATACTTTTTAGTTTTCACTTGGTAAGTTCCTAAGTCTGTTCATCTCATTCAACGCATCATTATTGCAAGGTCGTTTGCCAGTTAATTTTGAACAGTCCAGCTCTTCAATGAGGAGCCCTTCTAATGACTTCACCCTACTCAATTGCTTAAAAATATCTGTTTCAAAATAGATTTTCAAGTTTTAGAAGTCCGCCATATTGGATTAAGAGTGACGTCACATTTTTTTCGAGTTACTCTCAGCTAGCCCTTTAATTTGATACCCATATTGTAGGAATGCATTAAAAATAATTGGTCCGCCATTGTGGGTATGCCGCCATGTTGGATTTAGAATGACGTCACACTGTTAATCATGCATTGTCATCCGAACTGAACGTGCTCACCAAATTTCAGCCCAATCGGTTGAGGGCAAGTGCCTTAAAATTGAGTTGTAAGATTTCACCCGAACAAACATACATTGCAAGTTAAATAAAAGCTTGTAAAAAAGTGGCAAAGTGCGAACTTAGTTGGTTCGGTAGATAGAACTAACTTAACTTAGTTGGTTCGGTAGATAGAACTAACATGGAAAACTAATCCTGATGATGTGGCATTGAGGGTGTTGGCGAAACATATGTCGATTAAAATTTTAATTGGTTTTCGGATTAGCAGCTATGTATTTATGGTTGCATGCTAGGTGCTTGGATCTGGCTTCTCGTTGCGACTGTAGTGTCTTGTGTTCGTGATCATGAGTAGGCAGATCCGAGGATCAGCAGAGGGTATAGGGCCCGGTGGCGGGCGATCCCTCAATAGAGATTTGAACTTCCGAATAGTGACGCCTGATACAATTCAATATTTAACAAAACATGGTGTTTGCTGAGAGACAGAACCTAGAAGCACTACACCTACATTGCACTTTTTTTATTAGTTGTAGGTACCTACAGTCAACTGCATATCAATAGTAACACTTTGTTGTGGATGTTGATTTATGGTCCCTATACAACGGCCATACAAGACACTTATATGCCAGTTTCTATTTTAAGCGATTACGCATAGCACCGCACGCTTAGTTTATGCTGTAAGTGTAGTATAACGCGTTATTTGCATAAGTTTAGTATACTGATGTATATACTAGGTCGTCTGGCCTGGCGCTGTGGGACACATGAGCGTCGTCTGGCCGGCGTATAACTGGCGCTGGGACACATAAGTGGCAGTGGGGAACGGCTAATCTGTATAGTAAAAAATAGTAGCACCACGTGCTCATGTCGACCTTCCCATAAATAGTTTTACAAGAAATAACACTTCAAACATAACCTATAAAACATTTGTGGATCGTTTTACCAACTTGGCCGTTGAATGAAACCCACAAAAATGAACTAATTATGTGCAAATTTCCAGTCCTGTACAATCAGGCCCCAAATTGTATGGAAACCGGGGGGTGTCCTTTCATGAGTAAATCACAGTTATTGTTAAAAAAAACTTGTCTTTGTGCTAAACATTATTATGTATTATAATTTATTTTCATGAACAGATAATTTTATGTTTTTCCCAATTAACAAGGTAATATGCCATAAGCTGGCATCCTTATGCACCGATACAATGACAACTTCTGTGACGTCACTCTTGTATTCTACTTTTAAAATCAAAAAAGTTGGACCGTTTTTCTTGCACTCGGTCTATAGATTACTTAGTCTAAGCCTTTACAATTATACAAAAATAAAATATACATATAATTACATACATATAATTAAATACATTGTTATTTAGTTTATCTTGTTATTTCCCTCTAGATTCACCAGCAGAGGATAATATATATTCCGGAATCACATCATCAACAGCAGCCATTACAGAAACTTGTTCCAGTACAAATCATTCACAGGAAATAAATGAAGAACAAATTGTTGAAGAGAGTTCCAAGAAGCACGTCAAAGACGAAGATATAGACACAGGTACTACCAAATATAGAAAGAAATATATAAACAAAAGAGAAATACAACAAAAGAATGGTCAACACTTAAACAAGCCTAATTATAAATGTAATGACTGTGGTTATGAGAATGCAGATAAAAACTTGCTAGTCAAACATATAAGATTTCACGATATAAAGAGACAATATATATGTGATCACTGTGGTTACCGATTTAAAACAAAACTTTCATTAGAGAGACATAGTATTATGATCAACACAGTAGTACACCGTAAGAGTAAACGTCGGAATGTAAATGTTATTAAAACAAACTGTTACAGTTATAAAAGTGGTATAAAAATTCATGAGAAGATACATACAGGTGAAAAACCATTCAAATGTGACTTTTGTGACTATAGGAGTGCAGTAAAAGGAAATTTAAAAAGACATGAGAGGATACATACAGGTGAAAAACTATTCAAATGTAACTTTTGTTACTTTAGAAGTGCACAAAGTGGAAATTTAAAAAGACATGAGAGGATACATACAGGTGAAAGACTATTCAAATGTAACTTTTGTGATTTCAAATGTATACAACGTGACTCATTAAAAATACATAAGAGTATACATACAGGTGAAAACTATTCAATTGTAACTTTTGTAACTATAGGAGTGCAGAGAGTGGAAAAATAAAAAGACATGAGAGGATACATACAGGTGAAAAACCATTCAAATGTAACTTTTGTGATTATAAATGTACAGTACGTGATTCATTATATAAACATGAGAGGATACATACAGGTGAAAAACCATTCAAATGTATCTTTTGTGATTATAAATGTACACGACGTGATACATTAAATAAACATGAGAGGATACATACAGGTGAAAAACTATTCAAATGTGACTTTTGTGACTATAGGAGTGCAGTAAAAGGAAATTTAAAAATACATGAGAGGAGACATGCAGGTGAAAAACCATTCAAATGTAGCTTTTGTGATTTTAAGAGTTCTGTGAGTGGATCCCTTACAAGACATCAGAGGAGACATACGGGTGTAAAACCATTCAAATGTAAGTTTTGTGACCATAGGAGTGCACAGAGTGGAAAAATAAAAATACATGAGAGGATACATACAGGTGAAAAACCATTCAAATGTAACTTTTGTGATTATAAATGTGCACTACGTGGTGCATTAGAAGAGCATGAGAGGATACATACAGGTGAAAAACCATTCAAATGTAAGTTTTGTGACTTTAGAAGTGCACAAAGTGGAAATGTTAAAAGACATGAGACGATACATACAGGTGAAAAACCATTCAAATGTAATTTTTGTGACTATGCGTGTACAGGCAGTTCAGTTTTAAAAGTACATCAGAGGATACATACAGGTGAAAAACCATTCAAATGTAAGTTTTGTGATTATAAATGTACACGACGTAATACATTAAATAGACATGAGAGGATACATACAATGTGAAAAACCGTTCAAATGTAAGTTTTGTGACTATAGGAGTGCACAGAGTGGAAAAATAAAAAGTCATGAGAGGATACATACAGGCGTAGAAAGAGTATAGGTATAGAACCTGCTTTTCTTCCTTCTCATTCGCACAGGAAAAGAAAAGAAAATAGCTAATTGCTTGTGACAAAGGGAGACAGAGCTTGTAATTTTTTGTCCCTCATCGAATGGCCAGATTTTCAAGATTTTAGGAATTCATTATCACAACAAACTTTGACATTTGTAATAAGTTTGACAACGAATATGAAATTTATTAAAATTTTATTCAAACAAATTAAATATTACATTATTTGTTATAATAAATTAAATTTTACCAAAGTCTACAATGGTGCGTTGCAGTGTTTTAAGCTGTACAAGTAATTACGGTAGAAAAACAGATGGATTGTCTTTTCACAAGTAAGCGATTCACTTTTTATGTTATATCAGTTATAAAATTAAAGTTGGCTTGCTGTGTCTTTTTGCTTAAGCACCATCTCGTGTTTCAAGAGCTAAATTCATGTGAAGTGAAGGTTTTCCGATCAATAACATAATCTAAAACATGAAATTAAAATTCATAACCTAAAAAGAAAATAAACAATAACTTTCTTTGGTGTTGCTAAGTTACCGATGTGTATTTTCCCAGTATTGGGAGTTTTGTTTTTGGTAGGTACCTATTATGTATTTGTTTTACGTACTAGTAAATAATGAAATTAAAAATCTCTAATTGTAAAATAAATATGTACTTGGATAAAAATAGTCGGGAAGCAAAGCGACAAAAATTCATCTGATTTCGAAAGGTTAAATGTTTCAAAGGACAATGCAAATATTTATATGGACTCTGGTACTCGCTCCATAAGGGTTGTGCGATTCATTTTTAGAAAGATATTAACTTACAGACTAATAGTTTTGGAACACTTTCTCTTTATTTATCTGTCCGAAATAAATAATACCATACTACTAGAAGAAGTCTGTCTGTTATACATCACACTTTGGTGGTTATACTTTAATTCTATATAGTCATTTTTTAGAGTTCCGTAGCCAAATGACGAAAATAGTAATATAACCCTTATAGTTTCGTCATGTCTGTATGTCTGTCTGTCCGTCCGAATGTCACGATTTTTATATAAAAATTACATTAAATAAAAGTAAAAATGGAGCTCGTCATACATGGGATTGTAAGTAAAAATTTAAGATATAATATAGAGGCCTTTGAAAATGAAATAAAGGTTTAAAAATTCTTTATTTGTGAGCTTTATCTCTGTATTTAATTTTGAAATATTGCCTATCTTTCTATGGGAGCACATTTTGTAATATTTTTTTTAAAACGTAAATATCGAGTGGCGGTGCTAGTGATAGAGCCTATTTTGCCTTATTACCTTTCTAAAAATGTGTCACTATTAGAGTCGGTACCAGAGTCCATACAAACATTCGCATTGTCTCTTTATACTGAAATAGCCTGAGGATGGACGTAGGTTACTTTTTGTTCAGAAGCCAGTTTGGCTTCTTGGTAAATATTTTAATTATTAATAATATAGGTTTGCGGTATAGTGTGTCAGTAGTAGGTAGATACTTTGGTAATGTCGGTATTAATATGTAACTTATTTAGGTAATAAAGACTGGTTTCTTATAAAGATTATTTATTTTATATACATTATTTAAATTGGATTGAATTTAAGTATATGTTTAAGTGTGACTGTCAGAATCGACTATACATCGACGGTCCCTACGTACACTCCCTTATGTGGTAGTTACGTGATTTTGTTTTTTTCTTGGAGAAAAATTAATAAAAAGTTAATATTTCATCAACCTTCAACCTTAAATTGACATCTGTTAAAGTCCGTAACTGCAAAACTAAGCGTCATTTCCGAAGTAAAATACCACCAGTGGGAGATGCGTTAAAACGCGCGATGCAACACGTGCGCCCCACCCCGCAACTGCCATTAGCCCTCGTATATTAATAATCTCTATGTGGTAGTTACGTGTAAACATGGCTCAGAAGAGAGAGAAGTGAGAGAAGCGGGTCTATAGTTCTTCATTAAGGTTTTATTGCCTTTTTTAAAGAACAGCACCACCACACTTCTGCTCCATGCTTCCGGCATTACGCCTACGAGCAAGAACGGAATTGAAGAGCCTCTGAAAGACCTTCAGTACCGGATTTTCACCCGCTCTCAGAATCTCTGATTTCATTTAATTTTAATTTGTTGTTTTTGAGTTGTTTATGGGCAGTCCTAATCTCGTACAGGCTGATGTCCGGGATGTCTTTAGTATAGTGTCGGGTGAACTTGGCTCTTGGGTCCTTGCCTAATCTAACAGGTTTAGCTACCGAGGTATATAGCTGTCCGTAGAACCTCTCAATCTCCCTTAGCACCTCTGGTATGGTAGACGCTACACTGCCGTCCTCTCTGTCTTCAGCTTCGTCAACTAGCGCTCGTCAAATAATTCTTTTGCGAACACTTTGGAGCCTTGGTTTTGCTCTATTATCTCCTTAATGCAGCGAGTATTAAAGCTACGGATATCGTGTCGCAGAGACATAAAGATTCGTCTATTGAGCTGCCGGTATGCTTCGTCAGACTGCAGAGGCATTGAGCGCCGTTTCGCTATTTGGTTGAAGGTGTGATTAGTCAGTTTCTGGGGTCTACTTCTAAAAGTAAAAGTGGCTCATCCTCTACCTGTTTTGTAAAATGTTATCAGCTACGGATCGTCTGTTCCAGGTAAACGTTATAATACCATCTCGAGTACCGAGTTATTAACTAGCACAGTGGGTAGTATATGGACGTTCGACATGATCTTCGTCTTGTCCATGTTTAAACAGATCCATCTACTGGAAAATCAAATCAAAGGCTTTCTATAGTCTACGAATGCAAAACATAGTATCTGATAATATTCCTCGGTCTGTATAATCCCCCAGTAGCGTGCGAATGGTTCAAGTCACAATCTTACGAGGGAGACAGTTTATGCTCTTCGAAAACAACTTGTAAACATGGCTCAGAAGGGTCTCTAATTCTGCAGCAAGGCTTTATCGTCTTCTTTGTCGAAAAGAAAAGAATCAACACACTTTTGTTTCATTCTTCGTGTAAGACGAAATTGAAGAATCTCTGGAGGATTTCTGGTTATCGTCTGACCATCGGGTAGGTCTGCCCCTCGGTCTTCAAACGTTCTTTGGTTCCCGTTTCGTTACCGCATCTCAACATTCGCATGTCTCTTGCATACAGTTCATTTTAATTCTTCTCCTTTTTGTGGCCCAGGCTCAGCATTCAGCTGATGGTGGTAGCAAATGAACAAATTTTACTATAAGTACGTATGTGCCATGGTGGAATCTCCACTCACAGTAAGTATAAAAAATCCATCTGGGGGGCATGTGACCTTCTCTTAGTCCACCTGTGGTCATAAATCCGAAGACACCATTGAAATCACAGAACATTATTATGTTGAGATATTAAGATGTTAAGATATTAAACTTATTTCTAAAGGTCAAAATTGTTCATCTAAATTACTTAAATTATATCCCTTTTTACATGATGGAGTTTTACGTGTTGGAGGCCGTTTATCTAACTCCACACTAAGCTACTCGTCAAAACATCCTATATAATTACCTAGACAAGGTCATATTGTAGAACTTTTAATCGATTCTTATCACCGCGACAATTGTCATGCTGGACCACAGCTTTTAACCGCTATTTTGAAATCCAAATATTGGATTATTTCCGCTAGACGTATTGTTCGTCAACGCATACATAAATGTAATGTTTGTTTTTGGGCTGAATCCTAAGTATACATATTTCGCCGCTAATGGCTGATTTGCCAAAATGTAGATTAGAGCAATGCAAGGCATTTATGCACACGGGCGTGGACTACGCTGGTTCACTTTATATTACTCCTTATCGTAAACGCGGCGTCCGTAGTGTGAAAGCTTATCTATGTATTTTTATTTGCCTAGTAACTAAAGCAGTTCACATTGAACTGGTTTCTAACTTAACGTCCGCTTCTTTTATTGACGCATTCAAACGTTTTCTATCGCGTAGAGGTCCTTGTACGTTTTTATACAGCGACAATGGCACCAATTTTGTTGCCTCTAAAGCTTATTTTAATGAACTCTATGAGTTTTTGCGAACTGACGACTATTATAAAACGTTCACTAGTGAACTCGCAAAGAACCGCATAACGTGGCGGATGAACCCGCCAACCGCGAGCCATTTCGGTTGCATATGGGAGGCGAACCTTAAGAGCGCTAAATCTCTATTATTTAGAGTTATAGGCAAAGAACTTCTCACCTTTGAGGAGATGTCGACTGTACTCAGTCAAATTGAAGCTGTTTTAAACAGCAGACCGCTATATATTTTAAGCCTCTCGCTCTTACGCCTTCGCATTTTTTATGTACCGCTCCGCTAAAATGTCTTCCCGCAGCGAGTTTAACTGAAGAACGAACTAGTTTGCTATCTCGATTTTCATTAATGGACTCACTTGTTCAATCTTATTGGAAACGATTTAAAAATGAATATTTATACCATTTACAATTGCGTGAAAAATGGAATACACCGTCGAATCTAATAAATACAGGCACTGTTGTATTATTAAATGTGGATAATGTTCCACCACTTATCGGTATTGTTACTAATGTATACCCAGGTAGGGATGGAGTCACTCGCGTTGCGGAAGTGAAGACGAAAACTGGCACTTACAAGCGCCCAGTTATCAGATTATGTCCGCTACCGACTCAATAGTCGTTTATTTAGTTTTAATTAGTATATTATAAGTATTTTACCGCTTTTGTCCGCTGACAAAAACTTAGATATAGTTTTTTTGTTTTAATTTTATTTTCGCTTTAGTTTAATACTTTTTTGCGCAATATAATGTTCCGCGTCGCGTGAATCCACACCGCACCGCGTACCTAGAGTTGCTCTTATGACGACTCTTAGGTATTTTGTAGAGCAATTTTTGCTTGATTTTTATTTATATTTTTTGGAAGGGTTCCTTCGGGGGCATGTTGGGTTTCGTTCTACGCGTAATTTAACATTTTATATTTCGGGTAGACTTACCGCTTGCAATACCTTTTACCCAACCGATCTCCCTTCCTTTCCCGCATGTGCACGGCACACTACAGCTCTCGCTGATCGTTGATGAGAATAGACGTGCAGAGATATTCTGCACTCGCCGCTAAGATCGGCTACCGCACCGCGCGACGTTGAGACATTGTTTGTGCAAATTGAACTTTTAGAGACTATTTTGTGTGGTGTATTATCTACGAACTATTTACCGCCTACTGAGTGAGTTGAGCGATCCTGGTAGAACCCTGCAGGGAAGGAAACTGGACTCGGGAGAGAATCAGGTCAGTGCACGTGCTTTTCCTTCTAAGTCCTCTTTCTTCGTCGTCTATTGCTGTAGGGAATTGCAAGTGTGTCGTACGTTTTTGTTCGGTAGAAACAATAGTAGCAACTCGCAAAATACAGTCTACTAATATCACCAGCGCACTCTGGCCTAACAGAACCCGCTATTCTTTTCCCGCCACTTTAGGTTTAGGATCCTCCATCCATCATAAATTCAGAAATCATTTACTAAAGACAATGGCTGTATGGGCTTAGTTCCCCTTGCCTTTCCTTCTGGATAAACTAAACAAACAAAAAAAAAATAACCTCAATTGCTGCGTATGAGCTTAGTTCCCCTTGCCTTTCCTTCGGGATAAACTAAACAAAAAAAAAAAACTAACCTCAATTGCTGCTCCGTGATCTTTGAATTGCTAATATTTCTATTGAATTGCTGTTTTATGTACATACATATTGCAGAACAATTTTTGTTCATGTACATTTTTTGTGTAAGGTAAATAAAAGTATAACTTATTCTATTTACTGACGCGATTATGGATTTTATTTATAATTATTTTGAGGAGGCTGCGGACGACGCGCTTTGTCGATGTTGTCTATTACGACCTCCAGACAAAGATTTAAAAACCACTTATTGGCAGGATGGAAACAGTGAAAATTACGCTAATATGCTGAAAGAATGCTTCGACTTACATGTAAGTACCACCTAATAATTATAATATTGATAGGTAGGAAAGTGTAACATCAAATCAATCTACTATGTTGCCTAAGTGTATAAGGAAGAGAAAACATCCTGCCGTACTGTGTAGGTAGGTACTGAAACTAACGAGTAGGTACACCCTGCTGGAATACTAGATGACAATGGCAAGTTTCTGCATGCAAGAAGAAAGAAAAGATGAAATTCTAACAAACTATGCACAATAGAATTGTTGAGATTATAATAACTGCTGCATTTAATATCGAGACATTTTATTTAGACCATTTTTTTTCACAATCCAATATAACAAACAAGTTGCCGTAGTAACCATAGTGATGTACTACGTAAGTAGTGATGTGCGCTCAACACTCCTCCTCAAATTAAATTATATATTTACTTATTTAATTTGCTATCAAAGCGCACTTGACTCACATGAACAATAAATAAAACTTTAAACATTAGCACTAACTACATAGCCCAGCAAAAATAAACTTCGAACTTAAAACAAAAATTGACAGCTTTGCTTTAAGCTTTTTGAATAATTATATAAACAACATAAATGGTATTAACTCGCTTCAATAAATTGTCTTATTTCCTCTCCTCCTAAATGATAACATGTTTATTAAAATAGTAACATTTATCATTTGTCATACATAACTTAATAAATTATCTAACACATAAACTTATTTATAAACCCATGAAACTTTTCTTTACCTAAACTTTTAGTCATCACATCAGCTAAATTTTCTTCAGACGTAATATACTCTATACTTATAATATTATTAGCAACTAAATCTTTTATGAAATGAACTCTTATATCTATATGCTTTGTGCGTTTCGAGTTTTCATAATTTTTGGCCATGGATATAGCTCCTAGATTATCTACATATAATACAGCATTGTCATTGTAACCTAAATGTTTACTGATACCCTTTAAATTTACTAGTTCTTGTGCCACAGTTGCAGCTGCTATATACTCTGATTCTGCAGATGACAATGCAACACATTGCTGCTTCTTAGAAAACCATGCTATAGGGTTTTCTCCCTGTAAAATTATTCCGCCGCTAACACTCTTTCTATCGTTTTTATCTCCTGCCCAATCTGCATCAGAAAATCCATATAATTTTGAATTACTCGTTTTCGTAAATATTAATCCTTTATCTTTTGTCTCTTTTAAATAACGTATAACTCTTTTCCCTGCTTTCCATAACTCTTCGTTCGGCTTATCTAAAAATCTACTTAAATATGATATTACAAATGTTAAATCTGGCCTCGTTGTTACTGTTAAATACATAAGACTTCCTATTAGTTCTCTATATGGTACATCTAGTTTATCTTTATCCTCTTCATTTGTAACAATATTGTAATTTCTTTCCATAGGTGTTTTCATTCCTTTACAATCACTCATTTTAAACTTGTCTAATATCTTTTCTACCATTTTAGATTGTTTCACTATTATCGTATTTTCAGTTCTCTTTATCTCCATTCCTAAAAATTTCTTCATATATCCTAATTCTTTTGCATTAAACTTGTTTTTCAGTTCTGTTCTTATATTATCATAATTTCCAATTAATAATATATCATCAACATAAATTAACATCCAACAATCAGTTTTATAATACAAGCAATAGTCATAATCTGAACGTTTAAATCCAATATCTTTCGCAAATTCATCTATTGTTTCATTCCAACATTTTGGAGATTCAACTAATCCATACAGTGCTCTTTTAAGTTTTAAAACCATATTTTCATTCTTCATTTCCAGTCCTTTTGGTACTTTAATATACACGTTCGATTTTAGCTTGCCATTTAAAAATGCAGTTGGTATATCTAATTGTAAAATTTCTAAATCTTCTTTTACTGCTTTGGATAAAATCATCCTGATTGTAGATTGCCTCGCAACAGGTGCGTATATATTATCAAAAATATCTTCCTTTTTCTGTTGGAATCCTCTTACTACTAATCTTGCCTTTTTGGTGCCATCTTCTTTTTCTTTAAATATCCACTTTGTTTCAATTGGTTTAGTGTCTTTCGGTATAATTGCTTCTTCCCAAGTTTCTAACTGTTTTAGTGCATTTAATTCTTTATTTATTGCTTCCTCCCATTCTGGTATTTTTATCGCTTCCTCAAACGTTTTTGGCGCTTCACCGCATAAACATATCACCATATTCGTTTCGTAGTCCTCTAACGATTTTGGAGGTCTCACTATTCTTCCCGATCTAGTCGTTATTGTTTCTTCTTTACTTGTGCTCTCTACTTCTTCTTCTCTTAATTCTCGTGCCTCCTCCTCTATTAAATATTTTATATTCTCATTTACTCTATTTTCACTGTATTGTATATTACTTTCATCAAATATTACATCTCTGGAAACAATTATTTTATCTTCCTCTGGATCCCATAATCTGTATCCTACAGAATTATATCCGACCATTCTCATTTCTTTAGCTCTATTTTCTAATTTACTTGGTTTTGGTATTGTTGTGACCCATGCTTTAGAACCAAATATTCTTAATCGTTCCAAGTCTCTATGTTCGTAAAACAATTCACTCGGCGTCTGGAATTGTATAGCCCATGATGGACATCTATTTAACTGGTAAGCTGCGCATTGCACTGCTTCACACCACAGATGTTTTGGTAATTTTGTTTCTGCGAATAATGTTCTAGCTCTGTCGTATAAGGTCCTGTTCATCCGCTCAGCTATTCCATTTGACTGTGGACTGTAGGGTAGGGTATATTCTATTTTAATCCCTTTATTATCACAAAAATTACGTAGTCTGTTCGCGGTATACTCTCCACCATTGTCGCATCTAATTATTTTAACTCTGTTACCTATCTGTGTTTCCAATTTTAAAATATAGTTTATTAACTTTTCCGTTGCATCAGATTTATATATCAACGGATAAACAACACAAAAATGTGAAAAATCGTCAATAATAGTCATAAAATACTTCTCACCATTCGGCCCTGGTTGTCTAATTGGACCTGCGATGTCTGTATGCAGCATCTCGGCAATCATTCGTGTTCTCGGCTTTGGTACCGGATTGAATGGTCTTCTTGTGGCTTTGCCTTCCATACACGCGCTGCAAATTTTGTCACAAATTGGTAACCTCATTCTAGCTAAACCTTTTCTATTCAAATGTCCTAACCGTTTATGCCATAAATCTTCAATATTATTTAATTTTGTACTTACATTGCATACACTCCTGCTTAATTCGGCCTTTATTTTATACAATCTATTTATACATTCACCATTTATAAAACTATTCCTATTAAATATTTTTACATCGTATTTAGTAAAATTTACTTTGTATCCTGCTTCGACAATCTTTTTAACTGACAGTAAATTGTAAGTCAAATTTTTGACAATTAAAGTATCTATGGTAATATTTATGTTTTGATATTTTACTCTAAGTTTACCTCTTTTGTTAGTTGTAATACATTGTCCATTTGCTACATATATTTTTACACAATTATCTAAGTATCTAATATCTGTCATATACTCTTCATACTCCTCATTAATTAAATGGTCTGTACACCCAGAATCAACTATTAGCTCTATTCTTCCGCCTTCGCACACATTTGCGTCTATGTCGCTTACAATAAATCCCATATCCATTTCTTCTATTTCTGCTGTAGTCGCTCTCTGATAATGGTTGGTGAAACCTCGGTTTTGACCATACGATTGTCCTCGTCTTCCTTTAAAATTACTTCCTTGTGCAGCAGTACGCCCTCTTGGTATTCCTCTAACTCTCGATTCGTTTTGTGTATTGTCATATCTCTGTATTCTTCGCCCTTGCTTCACGTTCTTTTCTCTGCACTCATACGATTTATGACCTGGTTTCCCGCAGGAATAACAGTTAAATACATTTTCCTCTTGTTCTTTGCTATAACTTTCATTTTTCATCTTCGTTTCCGTATCTAAAAGTCTTGACTTTACAAATTCTAATGTTAACTTTTTATTTGTCGTCTCCATCGTCTCTATAGCTGTTATTACATGGTCATAAGTCTTCGGCATAGATGACAATAAGTAGCATATCTTATCTTCTTCTTCCACTTTCACATCAATCGCCGCTAATTCGTTTAGTAATGACTCTATCTTTACTAAATGTTCTTGAAGGGAGTCGTTATTTTCCCACCTTAGGGTCATCAGCTTTCTTTTCAAATAAAATCTGTTATATACACTTTTCCTTTCAAAAATAGCTTCTAAATTTTCAATCATTTTCTTCGCCGTTTCACTATGCTTTACTATCTCAATATATCTGTCCGATAGACATTGTACTATAACCGATCGTGCTTTTGCATCGTCTGCATTAAATTTTGGATAGTCCATTTCTGATCCCGTAAGTGTATGGGCGAGCTGTTTCTCTTCCAAAATTAATTTGAGTCGGAATTTCCAATTCCCAAAATTTGTCGTCTCATTTAGGACAGGCAGTATCGACGCCGCAGTCGCCATACTTATCTTATTTTATATAACGTTTTCTTTACCTTTATTCGTGGATCGCAACCCAATGTAGTAATTTATTTTACACGCACACGCTCTGCTACCATGTTGAGATTATAATAACTGCTGCATTTAATATCGAGACATTTTATTTAGACCATTTTTTTCACAATCCAATATAACAAACAAGTTGCCGTAGTAACCATAGTGATGTACTACGTAAGTAGTGATGTGCGCTCAACAAGAATCCACCCCTTTATTGCCTATCTATAAAAGCAAAACGATAGCGAAAATTATACAAAAATCGCTGATTGCTTGTCAAATTCGTATTACGTAAAATGAATTTCAAAGGAACATTGACAGTTCAAGGCAAATATTGTACAATTTTCGCTATCGCATTGCTTTGGCTTTGTTATTTCAAATTAGGTAATCAGGGGGCAGGTCTATTACTGACCTGTCCACTAGCTCTGTTAACTAGGTTGGTTCTGTTCTGTCACACATCACAACCTGGCACAAAAGAAGTTGTGAAAAAGAGTTTAATTTAGTCTGCCTTGCAGTAGGTACCTAGATAAGATTATGCCATGTACCTAAAGAATGATATAATAACTGGATCTGAGCCTATGCTTGACTTTCCAGATAGAGACAGCCCTCGAGAAGAAACCCGGCATCTGTGAGGACTGCATCATGCACCTGCGCGACGCATGTGAGTTCAAGCAGCGGGTGCAGAAGTGCCAGCAAGACTTCCGGGAGAGGATTGCAGCTGAAATTGACATTAAAGGTAATAATGTATGCGTAGAGAAAATGAGGTATATTTTAGTATAGTAAGTATTTGGTATATTTCTTATAACCTCACTCTTTTTCATTCCAGATGAAATAATTAAAGAAATAGATGCCCTTCCAGTTAGTAATGTTGGTAAGTTCTAGAAAGATATAATCGTCAAGATCTCGGTGGCAACAGCCTCCAATACTTATAAAATAAATAATAAATAAAATAGTTAATGGTCATAATGTAATAAATAACAGATAAATTTTTAAAAATATCATACCTTGTCCATATTATTTTCATGCCTCCCTCGTTATAGTATGTCTCTTAGTTTGATGTGCCTTTCGACATAGGCCTCCTCCAACTCTCTCCATTGGGCTCTATCAGCAGCAACCCTTGTCCAATAAGGCCCCAAAGTCAAACGGATCTTTGTGCTGGACGTCCCTGCTTTCTGTGACCATACTAATAACCACTTGTCCAGTTTTCCATGTCATTTGTCAGTTCCATGACTTAAATAATGTAGGCTTCATAATGTTATCTGTGACCACTGTCTGTCTCTTTCAGACAAACTGCTGCCGGTGAAAGTAGAGGTTATGGAGCTTGATGACAGTAATACACATTTTGGTAAGACATAAACAAAAACATGCTAAACAAAAATTCCCATCATGTGTTCGCCCACCACCGGGCCCTACACCCTCTGCTTAGTGGTATCCGCCATTTACGTTTTAGGCATTTTATATTTTTAACCGACTTCAAAAAAAGGAGGAGGTTCTCAATTCGTCTGTATGTATAATTTTTTATTTTTTTTTAATGTATGTTCACCGATATTTCCGTCAATTATTGACGGATTTCAAAAATTATTTTTTTTTTGGATAGAGTTCACTTCTGAGGTGGTCCCATTTTCACCAGGTCAGGATCTGATGATGGGATCCAGGAGAAATCTAGGGCAACCACCGAAAATTGTATGCTCGTATGGTGCTTTTGTTACGTAATCATGTCTTACTCAGGTATATGCTTCAGGGTGTCAACATCTAATGCTGCTGTGCTGATGATAAAGCTACAGAACTCCTTAACGGTTAGGAGTTGGGAGACAGTACAGCAATTGGTCGATGGAAACTATTTATTAGTATGTAGGGCAAACGTGTTACTTGAATCAACATCTGATGCTGCTGTTCTGACGATGAAGCTACAGAACTCCTTAACGGTTAGGAGTTGGGAGACAGTACAGCAATTGGTCGATGAAAACTATTTAGTAGTGTGTAGGGCTGACGTGTTACTCGAATCAACATCTGATGCTGCTGTGCTGATGATAAAGCTACAGAACTCCTTAACGGTTAGGAGTTGGGAGACAGTACAGCAATTGGTCGATGGAAACTATTTATTAGTATGTAGGGCAAACGTGTTACTTGAATCAACATCTGATGCTGCTGTTCTGACGATGAAGCTACAGAACTCCTTAACGGTTAGGAGTTGGGAGACAGTACTGCAATTGGTCGATGGAAACTATATATGTAGGGCTAACGTGATACTTATACGGGTAGATACTACTCCTGAGATGGTAATGATGAAAACCTTAGGTATACATGATGTTTTTTCGTTGCCACCCTTAACTAAGAGTACGTACTCTATAAATCGAATAAAGTAAGTTTATGCAAAAAAAATGCTCAGAAACGATGTAAATTTTTTTGAAACAATTTTTTTATTAGGTACTTGATCGGCGAAATGTATAGTGTCCAGTGTTTATGTTAGTTTTTTTATAGACAGATATTAATTATTTCTCGTGAAAATCATGCTACGCGCGTCTATGTGCATTCATGCAGAAAATGCAGTCTATTTACTCAACTTTGGACCCTAATATTTTGGAAACCAGACACTTCCCAGGTATGCTTCCAAGGAGAAAAATGATAGTGATGATGAGGAGATTACGTAGTTTTCGGGAACGTTGACGACCAAAAATCACCATGTATAAACTAGCATCTATTTAAGTCCACAACGCATTAACACAACTAAAAATCGAGAAATAAACTGACTTTAAAAAAAAAAATTTAACCGACTTCAAACTTTAACTAAAAAGCGATAAATAACGTAACTAATTTATCTACTTAATACATATTAAATATCTCAAACTATTTAAATATTTACAACTTAATACCTAATACTTTAACAAAGTCATCTTTAACTATTTAAATATCTATAATTATCACATATTTTTTTGGAGTCGGTGCCAGCCAAACAAATAAATGTAATTAAGAATACTGACCCACACTAAATAGTAAAACCAAGAATAGGAAATTGCATTACCGCTGCCTACTACACCGTATTGTATTTTGCCGTGTGTGTGGCTTTGCCAGTCGCGCGCGTCCATCAACACAACAGACTACGTTACCTAGGCTGGCACCGACTCCAAAAAATAAGTGATAATTATAAATATTTAAATAGTTAAAGATGACTTTGTTAAAGTATAAGGTATTAAGTTGTAAATATTTAAATAGTTTGAGATATTTAATATGTATTAAGTAGATAAATTAGTTACGTTATTTATCGCTTTTTAGTTAAAGTTTGAAGTCAGTTAAATTTTTTTTTTTAAAGTCATATAGAACATGCTTAGGTATTGTGTACAATAGGGTATATGCATGAATTTTTTTATTTAATATTTATGTTCTTCGTAAAAAATGAATAATGTTTTCCCTTGGAATAGCATATCTAACTTTAACCGTTTTGGATTTACAGCAATTAAAAAATACGAGCCGGCAAAATGTTTTTGAAACGCTCCATTTGCTCCATACTAAAATGACAAAGACTTTGACGTCATAGTAGACAACCGTCTCAAATTAGTATGGGGAATATAATAAAACACGTTAGTTCACTTGGGCCTTTTCCAACAACTAAATTATTTTTTTTCTTTTTAGATATACATAGCAACAACAGGGAAAAAATGCAATCTTATTTTATAAACATAATATTTTATATTTTGTGTATTGTTGTTAATAAAAATTGTTTATTAATAGGTGCATATATTAATAAAGTATTTATTAAATCAATGAGATAATTCAATATATGGGTAAAATTGTATTTTTTTGACTTTTATGTTGTAAATTTTTTTTCGTTAAATTTTTCAAACTTTTAAACTCCTGTAACTTTGGTATTTTATTTACTAACCGGTTGATGTTATTTTTGCACTTGTTCAGTTTGTATTTGTAATATCTTTCGAATAAAATATAAATAACAATATGAAAAAATAAGGTTACCAATATTGTAATTTAAAAAAAAAGAGAGAGAGAGATGGAAAAATTTGTCATCCTAGTAATTGACCCGGTGGCTCAGTGGTAAGAGCGCTGGCACGGAATGCAAAGGTCGTGGGTTCGATTCCCACCCGGGTGAGGAATTTTTTCCATTTCTTTATTAATAATGTTATAAAAAATCTGATTTCGTGTCAGACCCTATACCTATACCGGATATTCCCTATACCGGATTATACCTATACAGATTGCTGGTAACATACATAATTATAGGCACAGAGTATTATGCAACATATGTGTGATTTTTGGTCGTCAACGTTCCCGAAAACTACGGAATCTCCTCATCATCACGATCATTTTTCTCAATGGAAGCATACCTGGGAAGTGTCAGGTTTCCAAAATATTAGGGTCCAAAGTTGAGTAAATAGACTGCGTTTTTCTGCATAAATGCACATAGATGCGCGTAGCGAGATATTTTCACGAGAAATAATTAATATCTGTCTATAAAATACTAACATAAACAGTAGACACTATAAATTTCGCCCGATCAAGTAATTAAATTTAAAAATATTAAAAAAATCCCAGCTTTTTTTGGCATAAACTTACTTTATTTGATGTATAGAGAACGTACCCTTCGTTAATGGTGGCCACAAAAAAACATCCTGTAGGTCTGTAAAATGAAGTCGTCTGCGATTCTTAGATGATTTAGTTTAACCCCGTTGATGTTTAGGCCACAATTCTCCCAGGGTAATTTCCTAAATATTTTACTCACCGAAAACCCATTACACCTCGAGAGTATGCTCCAGCAATTGGCAGGAGAGAGCATGGCAGTGGGCCTCACAATGAATACGGAGAAGACAAAAATGTGATCATCAGAGTAAATCCCAGACTTTCAAGTTTCGAACAAATTGTTTGTATGGGAATGTAGAAAAGGAATGTTTTAGACATGTTCAGGCATTTTTTTTATTTTTTCTCTCCGTTAGAACCGTACTTCAAGGACTATGCTAAAAAAGAATTAGCGAAATTGGTTCAGCCGTTCTCGAGATTCGCGCTTACCAACACATTTAGTGATTCATTTTTATATTATAGATTAAGTAAGGGTCTCCCACATTCAGAGCCTTTATGTCTACGAAATAAGGGTGAATTCTAGAACAATAAACCTGGTGCCATGGACATTAAATTAAATTTATTTTGTTTTTCTTTTTATAGATTCACCAACAGAAAATAATATATATTCCGGAATCACATCATCAACAGCAGCCATTACAGAAACTTGTTCCAGTACAAATCATTCACAGGAAATAAATGAAGAACAAATTGTTGAAGAGAGTTCCAAGACTCACGTCGCTGAAAATATAGACACAGGAGCTACTAAATATAGAAAGAAATATATAAACAAAAAAGAAATACAACAAAAGAATGGTCAACACTTAAACAAGCCTAATTATAAATGTAATGAATGTGGTTATGAGAATGCAGATAAAAACTTGCTAGTCAAACATATAAGATTTCACGATATAAAGAGACAATATATATGTGATCACTGTGGTTACCGATTTAAAACAAAACTTTCATTAGAGAGACATATTATTATGATCAACACAGTAGTACACCGTAAGAGTAAACGTCGGAATGTAAATGTTATTAAAACAAACTGTTACAGTTATAAAAGTGGTATAAAAATTCATGAGAAGATACATACAGGTGAAAAACCATTCAAATGTGACTTTTGTGACTATAGGAGTGCAGTAAAAGGAAATTTTAAAAGACATGAGAGGATACATACAGGTGAAAAACCATTCAAATGTAACTTTTGTGATTATAAATGTACACAACATGGCACATTAAAAAAACATGAGAGGATACATATAGGTGAAAAACTATTCAAATGTAACTTTTGTGACTTTAGAAGTGCACAAAATGGAAACGTAAAAAGACATGAGAGGATACATACAGGTGAAAAACTATTCAAATGTAACTTTTGTGACTTTAGAAGTGCAGAAAGTGGAAATGTTAAAAGACATGAGAGGATACATACAGGTGAAAAACCATTCAAATGTAACTTTTGTGACTATAGGAGTGCACAGAGTGGAAAAATAAAAAGACATGAGAGGGTACATACAGGTGGAAAACCATTCAAATGTAACTTTTGTGACTATAGGTGTATAGGCATTTCAAATTTAAAAGTACATCAGAGGATACATACAGATGAAAAACCATTCAAATGTAACTTTTGTGATTATAAATGTGCACGACGTGATTCATTAAAAATACATGAGAGGATACATACAGATGAAAAACCATTCAAATGTAACTTTTGTGATTATAAATGTGCACGACGTGATTCATTAAAAATACATGAGAGGATACATACAGGTGAAAAACCATTCAAATGTAAGTTTTGTGACTATAGGAGTGCGGATAGTGAAACAATGAAAATACTTGAGAGTATACATACAGGTGAAAAATCATTCAAATGTAACTTTTGTGACTATAGGTGTACAAGCATTTCAAATTTAAAAGTTCTACAGAGGATACATACAGGTGAAAAACCATTCAAATGTAACTTTTGTGATTATAAATGTGCACGACGTGATTTATTAAAAATACATGAGAGGATACATACAGGTGAAAAACCATTCAAATGTAAGTTTTGTGACTTTAGCAGTGCACAGAGTGGAAACATAATAGTACATGAGAGGATACATACAGGTGAAAAACCATTCAAATGTGAGTTTTGTGACTTTAGCAGTGCACATAGTGGAACCATAATAATACATGAGAGGATACATACAGGTGAAAAACCATTCAAATGTAACTTGTGTGACTATAGGTGTAGAGACAGTTCAAATTTAAAAATACATGAGAGGATACATACAGGTGAAAAACCATTCAAATGTAAGTTTTGTGACTTTAGCAGTGCAGAGAGTGGAAACATAATAGAACATGAGAGGATACATTCAGGTGAAAAACGAGAGCGTTACGCCAGCAGAAATGTAGCGAATATGGGCATCTAAGTGTAATAGATAATTAGAAATATAGCTTCTGTAAATGGTAAGCCTATTTTTAAATTTGGGAACTGATAGTTTTTTAAATATTTGAGAAAAACAGAACTCGGCTGGGCCGGCTGGGGTAACGTCACCGCAGCGAGATGTTTGTTTTCTAAGTAGTATTTTGAATTAATGTTATGTAAATAATTAAATATTAATTAGTAATTAATATTAAAACTTAATTTGTATTCGTATTTGCTGTGGCAGCGACGATATTCAAAATCCTGCTGGAGTAACGTTTGCGCGTTTGCTGGATCTCAGAATTGACTGAGCGGACAATTATAATTTTTTTACAGAATATCCGGCTAATTAGTTATAAGTTGGTACACAATAAAAGAAACTACAATAATAACTCAATGTGAACGGTTCCAGCAACAGACAAAGACTGGCTAGTTTATTTTATTGAACTTATATTTATAAAATTATTAATAAAGAAATGGAAAAAATTCTTCACCAGAGTGGGAACCGAAACCACGACCTCTACACTCCCCGCCAGCGCTCTTACTACTGAGCTACCGGGTTATGCTATGCTTATGTTATGAAAAATACGGAAATGAGTATGACCATAAAACGGAAATTGTTTGATACGTGTATACTTCCTGTTCTAACTTATGGTTGTCAATCATGGGCACTTAACAAATCCCACTACAAAAAGCTAGAAATTTGTCAAAACGCTATGGATCGAAGTATGATGGGAAAGCGACTATCTGATAAAGTTAGAAATATTGATATAAAGAAATGTACTAAAACAAAAGATATTACTACAACAATTAAGAGGTTAAAGTGGAAATGGGCAGGTCACACAGTCAGAGGGAGAGAAAAGTGGTCTAAAGCAATAATGTACTGGTTTACCGGAGACAAAAAGAGGAAACGTGGCAGGCCAACAAGAAGATGGGATGATGAAATTAAAAGTGTGGCAGGAGGTTGCTGGACTACAATAGCAAAGGATAGGGATAAATGGAAAGAGTTAGGGGAGGCCTTTGCCTACAAAAGGCATACAGACAGTAAATAAATAATTATATATGTTAAGAGCAAAAATGTATTTACAAAATAATTGTCTGAAATAAAGGCTATTTTATTTATTTTTTATTTATTATATGTTATAGACTATGGTAGGAAGCTATTTTTACCCGACTGCGCGACGCAAAGGAGTGGTATTGTGTTTAACAGCCTATGTATGTATGTTTGTATGTTCCTTTGAAGCACTACACAGACCAAACGTCTCGACCGATTTTTATGATTCATACGTCAATCGATTCCTCTTAGTTCGGCGAGTGGCACTAAAGACATGACGTTAGTGAAAATCCAATATGGCGACTACCGGACGCCATTTTGTGAAAATGTAAAAAATCAAATTCGACACTATATCGAGTGGGGTATCGTTGAATAGGTATTTAAAAATCATTTTTAGGTTTCTCTCAATATTTTTCGATTCGACCAACCGTTTAGGATCGATATCTATTGTATGTTGCGTAACAACCATTCTCACATATAAGTTTTTAGTCAGCAGCCAGACGAAAATTTCTTGCTGCCGAGCATGTTGAGTATGTTTCTTGAAGCGTACCTATTAGTAGCTAGGTACTCATAACAAAAAAAGTATAAAATAAAAAACAATAAAAAAAATCCAAAAACCCGACTGCTTAAAAAAGAAACAAATAATGTACATAATAAAAAACTGAAAAGAATAAACAAGCACTTAGATGTGCGGTGGTCTAGAATTCTATAATATTATTATGGAATGAATACTATTGAAGAACATAAAATATTTTCTAATGATCGTAACATAACAACTGAACAGTCGGGATCCATTATCCGACAGCCAAGCTAATATTTCAATGGATCCTGGCTGTTCAGTTGTTATGTTGGTATGGTATGGTAGAACGGGCTTGTTTCCGCAACTCGACGTCTGTGCGCCTATTTTGCGTAAGGATGGTGTACTCGAGCCAGCCTACGAGTATCTCCTCCAGAAATCCTAGCAGCCTTTTCAGGTTGCCCAGAGTCGGGCTAAGCGAGCCTGGAGAGCCGAGATATTTTGCCCGGTATGGGGCCACTTCTCTGCAGCGCAGCAACAGATGGGCGGCTGTCTCCTCTTCCTCCGTGCAGGCTCTGCACAGGGGGCTGTCTGTAATACCTAATGTGGAGAGGTGTTTGTTGAAGGCTCCATGACCTGTAATAATACTGGTTATCAGTCTCAGTTGGGGTTTATTTAACTTTATTAGCTTCTTTGACAGTCGGCCGCAAATTTGAGGTAAGGCCTCTTTTGCTTGCCGACAGTCCTCCTGACTGAACCAGTGTACATTGTGCTGTTCGCCAGTCCTAGCTCTCAGCAAGGTCCTGGCGATGCCTGCGGGGGCTGGTATGATAGGCTCCGGACCTATGGCTATAAGGTCCGAACCTTATCTGGCCAGCGCGTCCGCAGAGTCATTACCTCTCGAGCCGCTGTGGCCTTTGATCCACTGCAGTGTGAGACGGTTGTATACCTACATACCGCTGTTAGTCGGCGGTGGCAGTCGTAGACGAGCCCCGAGGTAACAGTGTTGCTGTTTAACGCCTGTAGGACTGCCCTACTGTCCGAGAGGATTCTGATGCCTTGGTCAGTTACCTCTTTGGCTATTATGGCTGTAGCTGCCTGTGAGATCGCGAAGCACTCGGCCTGGAAGACCGTGTTGTAGCATCCCAAAGGTGTGGCGACTCTGACCTGCAAGTCCTCGGAGAATACTCCTGACCCCGTCCCAGAGTCTGTTTTGGACCCGTCCGTGAACATCCTAAGTTCATTCAAGTTCAGACCTTCGTAGTCGTCATTCTCGTGCAACTGGATTTTATATTTTTATCAAATTTTTGGGGATCCTGTCGCTGGGTGCCCTGAGTATCGGTAAATCCTCGTAGGCCTCCGTGAGAATGGTTGTGTGGGCCGTACCGCTCTCTTTCCAGAGTTCTAACGACCTGAGGCGTACCGCTGAAGACGCCGCTTCCTGTCTGATAAATAGATGGAGTGGCGGTAGGCTTAGCATGGCCTCCAGAGCTGCAGTAGGAGCTGTCCTCATGCAGCCTGTTGTCGCCGTGCAAGCTAGTCTTTGAAATTTCTGTAGTTTACTTATGCATGTCACTAGCTTGCATCTAGGCCACCATACTAGAGCGTCGTAGCACAGCAGGGGACGTATCACCGCCGTGTACAGCCACAATATGTTTTTGGGGGTAAGACCCCATCGTTTGCCAATCATCCTACGGCATTGCCATAGGGCTATGCTAGCTTTGTCTATCTTATTATCTACATGACTGCCCCAGTTGAGTTTGTGGTCTAGTATAACCCCAAGGTATTTAACCTCCTGCGACAGCTGTAGTGTGGTCCCGAAGAGCTTCGGCATGTGGTAGTTGCCGAGACTGCGTTTGTGTGTGAACATCACCGTTTCCGTTTTGTTTGGGTTAACGGTCAACTCATACCTGGTACACCACCCCTCCACGATGCGCATTGCTGCCTGTATGAGGTCGCATATTAAACTGGCGTTCTTGCCGGTTATCAGGATGGTAAGGTCATCGGCATAGCCGATTGTATAGAAGTGGTGAGCGTTAAGGGTCGTGATGAGGCTGTTGACCACCAGGTTCCAAAGAAGCGGTGGAAGAACCCCTCCTTGCGGGCAGCCCTTGGCCACCAGCGTCACCGTCAGGTCGTCCTTAAACCTTACCGTTCTTTGTCTGAGCATATTTGTGATCCAGCCAGTTAGTACAGACGAGGCTCCATGACGGATCAGTGCGATCTCTATGCTCGTAAAGTTAGTCTCGTCGAAAGCTCCTTCAATATCGATGAAGGTGCCCATACAAATGACTTTGTCTTTTAGCGCTTCTTCTATTTTGTGTACCACCTGGTGTAAAGCTGACTCAGTGGATTTACCTGCTGTATAAGCGTGTTGGTTGCCGTGTATCGGTGTCTTGATCAGCTCGTTGTCCCTCAGCTCCCTTTCACACAGTCTCTCCAGTGTTTTGACGAGAAACGAGGTTAAGCTGATTGGCCTGAACGCCTTGGCGTTCGTGTAGTCGCCCTTGCCTGGCTTTGGGATAAAGATAACACTTACCTCCCTCCAGGCTTTCGGGATGTATCTGTATGCCAGACACGCCCGCAAGATAGTTTTAAGGATTGCGGACAGTCTAGATCCCCCCATTGAATAAGAGCCGGGAACACTCCGTCCGGACCTGCCGCTTTAAATGGCTGAAAGCTTTTTATAGCCCAGCAGAGCTTCTCATGTGTTACTACCTTGCGGGCGTAGTCCCAGTATTGTAAGGTAGGTGTGGTGTGGGTTGCGGGCCACGTTACCTTTTGTACTACATATTTTACATCCCGGAAAGCGAGTCTCCAGTAGAAGTCGCTGGGCCTCATGGGGTGTTTGCGTATAGCTGCCATCAGGTTTGCGGAGGTTGCCTACATTTGTTTGAGTTTGTTTAGAGAGTACCTTCCTTACCCGATTCGCTTGTTCAAACGAAGAGATACTGCCGCAGAATTTTCTCCACGATGCTGTACTCTTTTGTCTAATCTTTTTCTTGTGTTTGGAATTGGCCTCATAGTACGAGTCCCAGTCCCGATCTGCTGATGTGTTCATTGCCCTGTTCAGCCTTCTCCTGACCACCCTTCTCAAGCGTTCAAGTTCGGGCCCCCACCATTTGTGGTTACCCGGCGGGTGCGCAGGAGAAGCGGTCAACGGGCAGGACACTTCGTAGCTGTCAATGATAGTTTTAGATAACAGACAAACCTGCTCTTCTATCTGTTGTACGTTCTCGATCCTCGCTGGAATGGGCACCGCTTGAAGTCCGTTGGCCAGTTTCATTGTGTACATGGTTTTATCGGTCTTACGCGGGTGCCAGCAGGGGTATGTTAACCTGTAAATCACATCGTAGCCACCTGTGATCCGAGCACGATGCCTCATCATCAGATACGTGCCAGTCCGTGGTGTACTCTCTCAGCCTGTTTGTTGCCAGGGTGAGGTCGATGATTGTCTGGCTCCTCCTAGTGACAAAGGTGGGCCTCGAACCCGTGTTTAAGATATTAAGGTTTGTAGTAAGAAGATATTCAACTAAGTCATTACCTCTGTTGTTGCTTTTGTCCATGCCCCAGAGAGTATGGTGTGCGTTTGTGTGGGAGGCCACCAGCAGTTCCAGGCCTTCTCTTTCACAATAGGTGATGAGCTTCGCCAGGTCGTGGGGTGGCAGTTCTTCGTTCTCCGACATGTAAGCCGAGGTGACGACTATCTCCGACATGTTCTCAATGTGTGGTAGTTGTATTTTTATTGCTTGGACGTCTCTGGAACAGAATTCTGTTAGTGACTGCCCAACAATATTGTTGGTAATGTAGATACATGTTCTTGGCGTAGTAACACCATTAGTAACAAACAGCTTACCTCCTAAGTTGGAGAGACCACATATACGGCCTTTCCTGATCCAAGGTTCTACGGATCCAAGGTTGACGATAGCTGTGTGGTTAACCTCCAGCCATGCGCAGTTGTGTTGTTGCGGCGGTGCAGTGCTGGAGATTAGTCTGCAGCACCTTAATGGAGGAAGGGGTGTCCGCCATCGGTGGATAGCAGTCCCTCGTCCCCCTCTGTGCGGTCGTCGAAAGGCCCTCAAGCGCCTCTATGAGGGTCGTTGTGTCCGGCCTCACAGCGTCCACTCTGTCCTCACCCAGGGATCCCCTGGGCCTGCCTGTGACGAAGTCCCCGCCTTTGGTGGAGGGGCCTCCGCTGGCGACGTGTCCATCGCCGTCTCAGAACCCTTGGTTGCGGGCCCCGAGGCAGCGGTCGACTTCTTTGGTGGTTCACTCGGAAGCTCGTGGAGCTTGCCGCCCGGCCCGTGGAACTTAAGATATACTGATCCGGTTCCACAGGTCAGGCGACGACCTCTTTTGAGGACAGCTGGAACTGTGTTCTCTGGAATTGAGATCACCAGGAACCAGTTGTCCTTCTGTCGTTCTGCCAAGCGAATCCACCACCTGTTGCATTGGGCCCAAGTGTTCTGGTATGCCAGAACCGCGTCAATAGTCTTGGGCGAGTCCCAGACGTTCTATGGATCCGGAATGGCGACGGCACATCTCACCCTTTTTGGCATCTCGGATAGACTCCTCACCACAAGCTGTTCGCCCGTGGGAGGGGCCATACCGGAGACGGCCGCCTTCACCCAGTCCACAGTTGCCTGGTCCTCACACAACATACATAGGCCGCCGTCCCGTAAGGATGGCTTACCCCGGAAAGCGGGACCCTTGTCCCCAGCCTTCCTCGTGCAGGCCTCCTTGATAATCTGCTTTTGGATATCAAGAAGTACCTTATCGGCCACTTCCTTCGACAGGAGGCCGGACTCCAGGGTGGTAATGACCACCCCGGTTTTGGTCCTGGCCACGCTGGCGTAGTCCCGAGGTCGCTGGTCGAGATCACCGAGCCGGAGCTTCTTTGAGTTGCCGCATGGAGATATGGTGTCATCCAAGCGGGTCCTCTTTGCCACGGCTCGGTCATCTCCGCCGGACCTATGGGCCGAGTGTTTGGCTCGCGCGGATTTCGCGGTGTCAGGCCGAGGTGTTGGCGTTTTGGCGCCCTTTCCCCGTCCCGCCACCAGCGCCTTATCCGTTGCTCTGCTGGAGCCAGGCTTTGGATCCGCCCTCTGCGTTTGGTTAGTACTTCCCGCCGATTGCGTCTCCTTGGCCGGCTCCGCAGCTCCGAGCGCGTCCTCCATAGCCCGTTGCCGTCGACGGAGGCGTTATTTTTTATTTGGCTTCTTATGTATCCTGGGGGCTTCCCTAGTATAAATTCTGTCCCTCGACTGGTGCGCCCCAGCTTAAGCCTCCCCTTTAGCGGGTGGCCGCACTCGGATGACCGTCTCGTTCCAGGCCGAAGCGAAGTCGGGTCCGGGCGTCCGGGTCTTCCCTTGGCCAGTACCCTTGGGTCCGGGCGTCCGGGTTTCCCTTTTGCCAGTACCGTCACCGCGGGTTTGGCACTGGTGTCTCTCCTGGCACCAACGTTGGTGCTGGAGTGTGGAGGGGGGAGCCGCCGCCGAAGCAGAGTCTCCCTCCCTTGTAAGTGGTTGGGTTTTGGACCTAGTTTGTTCCATGGTGAAAGGGGGTTGTATATTCATTCCCCTGGCTTCCCACCCTCCACCGAGCCCGCAACAGGGAACGCCTCAACCGCCAAAAACAGGAGAAGAGTGCGTTAGGAATACTAGGGAGGTATAGGTACGCAGTGGGGAGTTTCAGCGCGACATCGGGCTCTTGAACGGTGGCCAGGACGGTAGTTATTTTTTTATACACTCGTTAACCAATGGCGTGCGAGAAAAAAGATGATGCAATATTGGCAAGTGTTGCGTAATACAGAACTAATATGAATTTGATACAAAACTAAGGATTTTCTAACTATTTGAACTCATACTAATTACATTTAAGCTTTTCCAATAAGAATCAAGTTACTAATGAAGCTAAGTGATACAATATGTTTCTATCACTGAACAACCGTTAAAATTATACAATTAGCCTGTTTTTCAGGCGACAACTTGAAGAGAAGTTACATATTATTCCTTACTAACTACCGGATAGGTTTATGCGGATATAGAAAGCTTTTACGATACTGATGGATTAAATAAAGATTTAGACCTTGTAATAAAGATAAACTGTTTATTTTACTAATTAACACTGACAATACAGAGCACTATGACTATACAAAAATGTAGAAGGCTACCCAGTTATAACCGCACTAGCAATGACATGTGTCAAATGATATTGTTATTTCAGTCGGAGTATGTCTGTGTTTCTCTCAACAGGTATCTGTTAAATTACATATTTTACTCATATTCTTTATACTATGACTTTAAATTGACCAAAACAATAGGTAATTAACGAACAATGGATATAAACTATTTGTACTTATGTTGAGAAATATATACTTTACAATATAAAATGCTGTTTTACTAATTGGAATACATACATAAGATTTTACGTTAAGTTTCATCAAAATAATCAAGCAAACAGGTTGGTATGTACTCCTACAAACTAATGAAACTAAGGTAAGATTATACAAATGTTATGATGCTTTATGTATTTAAGATAGGCATCATTTAGAGTTAATTTTGAGGTTAATTACACAGAAATCACTCAATGCTGAAGGCAATTACAAGCTTCTAAGTTATAAGTGTTATAACCCCAAATTAATTTACTTCAAATTTTGCGAAAATACATGCTTAGTAAGTACGGTAAGGTAAGAGGTGATAACGATGCTGCATTACATTTCAAATTTATAAATTATAATACTGAGCTATGGTTGGCTGAGCCAATATGAATGAATCTAAATTAACATAAATAAATAGCTTTTTATAAAATTATCAATAAAGAAATGGAAAAAATTCCTCACCCGGGTGGGAATCGAACCCACGACCTCTGCATTCCGTGCCAGCGCTCTTACCACTGAGCACCGGGTCAGTTTTTTATTTTATTTTAAGGTGGCTGGGATATCTGGTACCGACGCCAATGCCTTTGTTTGTCCAATTTAGGTCCTGCATTATGCTTCTAGTACTGCGATGAAGATCTTTGGTGACAATGGATCGCCCTGCTTTACCCCCCTGCTGATCTTTACATCTGGTCCTGTTTGGTCTAGTTTTACTTTGCTTGTGCTGTTATCTAAACATATAATAAAAATGTAACAGATCGCTGTCTGTACATGGAAGATATATAAGATAAAATATTATAGGAGACCTTTATCAACGCACAGAACCCAAAACGATGATTTTTTGAATTTTTTGTCTGTTTGTCGGTTTGTCTGTGCGTTTGTGCACGCTAATCTCAGAAACGGCTGAACCGATTTCGATGCAGTTTTCATGAATATATTGTGACAGGTCCCACTTAATATATAGGCTACTTTTTATCCCGGGAAAATGTTTTTATCCCGGATAAATTCGACATTTTGTTTTTTCTGTAGTCCACGCGGACGGAGTCGCGGGCGTCCACTAGTTATATATATCTGAGGATACTTATGTAAGTATCAGGGACATCTTGTTGTCTCAGAGCCTTCGAAATACTTTCGTTCTACTTTTTTTTAAAGCCACGAAAAAATAAATAATTTGACAATAATAGTCAAATGGCTGCTTTTTATGAAATGGAAAATTCACTTTCTTTTTAATGATTTATATTCCTGGACCCTTGTCCGAACTTAATACACTAGAATTCATTTATAACGACTAACCGTTTTTAGCGACGATATTGTTTACTCAAGTTTGGTTTCATAATTAGGTACTGAGAAAATATAACCATTTAGTGCGACTCCTGTTTAACGCATTCCGTGCCGGCGAGTACCTATGTGCGTTTTCTTGGCTTTCTAGAGGTGCCTGTGACGCGTATTGGCGTCCATACAAATTTGACTTCGCTTTTAAAGGTGCCGCTACATACGTATTTGCGTCTTTTGTTAACTCTCCTATTTGTATTTTAGGGTCAGTCCCAAATTGCCTGTTTTCAATTTCTACATCTTCATACAAATATAAACAAAAGATTTACATACCTACATAGATATTATTATTAGAAGTAGTACATACATATTGTAAAATATGTAAAATTAGTAAAACCCAAAAATAATTGCAGAAACAACTTACATGAGCCCATGAAGACATCGTATTCCGACTAAAGTTTTACTCAGCTTACTTGTATATAAAACCATGCACACGCACTATATTTACATAACAAGTAAACAAAATATAACTTATCTACCAGAAAACAACACTTTACGGACACATGAAAGCTATTTACAAATAAATTTTGATTTACACAAGAAAATTACACCCGCTCCCTTCCAGCTTTTCCCGCCGAATCTCTGAAATGAATGAACTAATTCAAATTTAGTGTTGCAAGTGTAACTTTGAGCAATTTCCCCAATATCGATATCAATGTCGTACTAAAATCTGTTCTCAAAAATTGAACTATACATATAAAAACGTGTCATTCATTAGTTACGCCAAATCATAATACCTATAAATATTTACCACATGCGAAAGTATTCGGTTTGTCAGTAAATATCCTTCCGTGCACTTTCATAACTAAGTTTTGTTAACTGGTTAAGAAAAACCCTTTTTTATTATTGTTTTCACAACTGGTTTTTAAACAAGAATACGAAGTGTTCATTCATAACTGACAATCACAAATAGTTAAGAAACGAATAATTATGATTATGTTTTTATAACTAGCTACAGTCAGCAATAACATTTTTCCTTTAACCTTAAATCAAAATAAAAACAACAGAGTTAGAGTTTTTATCGAGAGTATTGCATGCGGAAAACGGATGAGGTTCTTATCTCAATAAATTATTATCTATTATTGATATGTAAACTGCAATGGCATGACATTGACATTGTCATTTTAGTATTATTTAGTTTTCTATTGCAATTGAGTGCAATTTATATAAAATATATAGCAACCGAAAACTTAAGTGATAAACTATGTCGCTTTCTAAGCCCACCATGGAGTTCATAACGACAAAAAGGGATCGCGAGAAACTACTATACGACGGCCGTCAGTACCATAAAATTAAAACTTATGTGAACGAAAATGTTTTTTGGAAATGCTACAATAAAACCGGTTGTAAAGGTAATGTGACATTAAGCAATGAAAACCATATAGTTAAAGAGGGCGTGCACGATATTGATTGTTTACCTAATAGTGCAAAATATCTAGTTTTGAAGAAAATGAAAGATTTGAAAACTAAAATAGTAGCTAATGTCGATCCAATACAAAAACAGTTTGAAGAAGTAGTATGCGAACTGGAAGACGATGGCGTGCACTTAGTTGCTGACTTACCAAAATTTGACAATATTAAAAGTGGTCTATACAAAGCAAGAAATAAGGCATTAGGAGTTTCTAAGCTCCATTTTGAATCACCAACTGAAGTAGAAATACCAAAAAAATATAAAAACTTCCTCCTGGCTGACTATAACGACAATGACACAAACAACAGGATTTTAATATTTTCTTCTTCTGATATAAAAACGTATTTGGACAATTTCGAACATTTCTTTCTGGATGGAACTTTTAAGTCTTGCCCTGAACCTTTCACACAAATATATACCATTCATGGACTACATAAAATAACAAAAAAATGGTACCTTTATTCTTTGGTTTCATTCATAATAAAACTGAAAATACCTACAAACTTATATTTGAAATGATAAAGTCACAAATTCCTGAATGGAACCCCGTAAAATTGACACTGGATTACGAAATCTCAGCAATGAAAGCAATACGTAAAATTTTTCCGAATGCAGTAATGAAAGGATGTTATTATCATTTTTGTGCCAGCCTTTTTAAAAAGGCGAAACGATTAGGGATTAAATCTACAGTACAAAGACGACATATTGCGAGATGTGCTGGCTTAGCCCGATTGCCATTGAGATATGTAATGGCAGGTTACAAGTATACAATGACCAAATCCCCGAAAACTGAAGCAGTGATAAAGTTCAACAATTACCTAAACCGTTACTGGTTCAGCGAGGTAAATTTTATCAAGACTTGGTGCTGCTACGGCGAGGAAATTCGAACCACCAACAATCTAGAAGGCTGGCACGCAAGACTTAATAGAATGGTTGGACGCCAAAAAGCGTCGCTAGCAACAATTCTGAATGTTCTTATTAAAGAAACAAAAATTTCAATGTCGTTCAAAACAAACAAAAACACATCGAACAAAAATTACCAAGAGATTGACCAAGAAATTGCGGATACTATACATGTTTTAACAAATAAGTCTATCACTGTTGGACATTGTTTAGAAATAATTGCCCCATTTAAATATTAAGTAAAAGTTAATTTACCTAAATTTTTAAGGTTAAAGGAAAAATGTTATTGCTGACTGTAGCTAGTTATAAAAACATAATCATAATTATTCGTTTCTTAACTATTTGTGATTGTCAGTTATGAATGAACACTTCGTATTCTTGTTTAAAAACCAGTTGTGAAAACAATAATAAAAAAGGGTTTTTCTTAACCAGTTAACAAAACTTAGTTATGAAAGTGCACGGAAGGGTAAATATAAGGAAACACATACTATTCTATTTTTATTTATGGTTTCTATTGTGATAATAATTCTACTCATGTCATCGAGAGTATTCAAAGCCTTTCACTCAAACAATTGAATATCCAATATATTTTACTTATTCTGACTATTGAAGAAATATTATTACAGCGGCTTATCGTTAGAGAAGATGCCGTCATTGTCTTCTTTTTTTTCGAGTTATGTATTCAATATACTTAGCGGTCATTAATGACCTAGTCAACATCTTTAGTATTCTTAGCATTATGGAAATATTTCAAATAACCCTGACATTTTTATTTATGACCTCTAATGTATAAGGCACGATAATTCTGTCAAAGTTACATAGATAAGAATAATACAAAAAGAAAATCTTTGTCTTTTGTCAGATTTACGCTATTGAATTCTTATTATTAAACAAAAGAGTGTAACAATACAATGGCTTATCATTAAAGAAGATGCCGCTATTGTCTTATTTTAGAAGACAAAAAAATCCTTGTTGCCTTTTCTTAGATTTAAGCTATTGAATTCTTATTATTGAACAATAGAGTAACACAGTACAACGGCTTATCAGCTGCTTACCTAAACCATAGACCTAGAACCAAGTCTCAGTCATGACATGGATGATCGTTGGCAGTAGTTTTGACCTACATTACGTTATCTACGTTTTGGAAATTCTATTTTTTTACTTTACTATACGAAGTACATATAATAGTCTGTGACTATATCTATGAAGATGCAAAGTGTAAAATGAGATGTTCACAGTGGAACTAGCCCGAAAAGAAAAACTAACAATAGGGCTCGGCCCGGCCGCCTATTGTTCGGCGACGACGTACAGGCGCGCCAAGCGGCACCGCTAGATAGTCCGAGGACGCGCATACGTATACAGCGGCATGGCTGAATGTTTGCTTGCACGCTTATTGGCGTCACGCGGCACTAGGCGTTGAACTCTTATGTCGTGGCATGCTAAGAAAAACAGCCGGCAGCGAATGTGTTAAGCGACCAACCGCTTATAGCAACCATTTTTTACGATGATTCGTCCGTTTAAAACGACGCGCCGTGTTTTGTTTAAGTTTAGGTACGCACCGATACCTCGGCTCCCTCACTTCCCCCAGGCGCTTCATCGTTCCGCCGTGATTGCGCGCGTAAATCACAGTGTTTGTCACCTGTTCTGACAAGTTAATAAAGCTCGATAAAATGAGTTCTGGGGAAGAGAAAGTGTTTTACAATTGAAGAAAAAAGTGCAATAAACTTAGTTCTATAAAACTTAGTCCTATACATATATGAAACTCGTTTTTTATTGTACATATTTCAAAATATGTAGCCATGTATCTATGTTTGTAACTTAGAATTCACTATGGGTGCGACCACCACCGGGCCCTACACCCTCCACTGACCCTCGGATCTGATAACTCATAACTGCGAAAACAGGCACTTGCACTAACTACAATCGCCACGAGAAACCAGACGCGAGCACCCAGCATGCAAGACAATACATTGCACCATTCCGAAATGTTTAAGAATAATTTAAATAAAGCATATGTGATTCCTACAACATGTTTTATTTACCTAAATAGGAAAATCAAACTTTTACACTTATAAATCTTATAATACATAATTATGTATGTATCTATCCGTTTTATGCGTCATCCGGTTAATACGACATAATATCACCGGTCCCTTGAAGGTCGTTATATCCAGATTCTACTGTAGTTTGAAAAATCTATTTAATTTAAAATAAGTACATACCTAACAGTAAGAATGCTAGAATAGGAAGTACGCTAACTATTTAAGTCAGCAAAAATTTCTACTTTCTTCTTTGGCTCGGGGGCCCATCTCCCGTTTGTTTCTGATATCTATAATAAAATTATATCTATATTATCTATAGTAAAACGCAAAAATGTGCGTAATAAAAACTTAATTTGGTTCTTTCGGGTTTTTTCTACTTCTAAATACAATGAGGTATAGTGGAAGGCCGCGGGGACCTGTTAGGTCCAGTGCCGTAAATGGCACAGGCACAGTGCGTGACGAGCTCTGATTGGCCACTTGGCCAGACCAGGCAGGACTAAGGGTCAAGACACATATTTAACACGACCCGCGATAACACGTCAAAAATGTATGTGGCGTGTTATCACGTGTTGTTGTTTACACTTGTGTGTGTGTGTGCACAAGGCCATATAAAATGTATGTGGCATTTGTACTAACACGCGAGTCGACACATCGCTCGGGTGTTAAATGTGTCTTGACCAGTGACGTCATTATAGGTAGACGCGGGGTCTCATAATAAAATCTTTGTAAAAAGGAGCACGATGTTATCCATATAAACGTAATAACTACATTAGATCAGATTTTTAAATTTGAATCTTATGATGTAGGTAGTTACCATAAGACTTAACTTTGCTTGTATCAATTTATGACAATAGACGCCCAGCCATACATTTGAGCAGCTATTTGCAGTGCCATTTTTTAGCGCTGTCACTGAATTTTGTTATAATTCATCTAAGGTCTTGACCATAAATAAGGCGCAGTTATAAGCTCATACAGGGCGCAGAAAAGGCGGTTAGGTTAGGTCACCACCCTGGGATCCGGTGCCTCTCCTGGTAGATCTGTATCTCCTTTAGCACACGGTCGGTGTGCTCGGTGATGAGCACGTTCTGTTCTGGCGTGAAGTGGTCCGGCTGACGTTTGGGCTTCTTTCGGCGGAACGGGCTGCCGCGACGCTGCAAGGCGCAGTCGAGATCCGCCTGCAAGTTATACGAGCTTGCAATAAGATGGGTAACTCGCTCGAAGAACATTCACACGGTAAAAGCGACAAAAGATAAAAGAGACCCCTGCAACGATTATGTGAACACCGCCACTCGTCATGTACTGCTTAGGCAAGGAGTACTCGGTATTAAGGTCAAAATCATGTTGCCATGGGACCAGCAAGGCAAGAACGGTCCCAAGAAGCCCCAACCCGACCACATTCTGGTGACGGAACCCAAAGACGACCCCGTGTTGGACGGTCCCCATCGCCCTTGTACCCGCACCACTTCCGGTGCCGGTCGCCGCCGTCGCTTAGGGTATAAGTCAATAAAAAAATAAATTATATATATATTGTCCAGTTGCATTCCCACTATTATTATATTACGCTGACACCGCGCGACTGCACGGCGCCTGGCAGGGTCGCCATGAAGTGATGTAGGTAATAGGCGGTGAAATGATGACACGACTTACTCGGTGTAAAGCTCGTTTATTACTAAAAATGACAATTACTATGGATATACATATTCCACATACTACAAAGAGATTTTCTGGCAACAATTGAAGGTTAATAGAATAAATCGCCTGAATGGTGTGAATCTCCTACCCGAAATTCTATGGAGAATTATTAAATTATTTTACGAGTCCGAGAGTCAAAACCCACTGTGCATGTGTGCGTGTGAGGTGCGCGAGCCTCATTTGTTGTGTGAGTACTGACCGAGGAATATAATGCAGATCACGCCTAGGTCCGTCGACACGTAACATGCAGCGTGTTTATCGCCTCACGTACTGCTGAGTGTAGGTGGGTTAGACTAATACCTTGGTACCCAAAGTCAACCTCACCTGCCCGTGGTGCACCCTGCTATTTAACGGACGAGGCTCTGACGCTAAATAGCTTGTAATAACAATTTAGCACGGAAACATTTCCTATTTGATTTGGTACCGTTCGCTGGATTGTTGTATTTGCGTTTATCACCACTTACCACGTGGGACTTAATAGGCTAACTGGTGAACAGTGGGTGTGTAATTTGCACACCTCTGCCCAACCTCCTTTGGGGATAATGAGCGTGACCTTTATGTATGTACTAGTGGACGCCCGCGACTTCGTCCGCGTGGACTGCGGAAAAAACAAAATGTCGAAATTATCCGGGAATAAAATATGTTAATCCAGGGTTGTCAGCTAATTCCATACCAAATTTTATCAAAACCGCTCTAGCCGTTTTTACGTGAAAGAGTACCTAACAAACATCCATCCATCCATCCATACTTTCGCGTCTATATTAGGACGTACTGCTGAAACTACAAACCGCGTGTTGCCAGCAGAGTAGAGTTTGTACCACCCCATGCCTGCCCGTGGGTATCGTACGAGGCGATTAAGGGTTTCCGGGAGGTGGGCAGCAGCGCGAAAATCACACTGCGGTCACCAACCCGCCTGCCCAGCGTGGTGACTATGGGCGAAACCCCCCTGTGGCAGTAGCCTTGTGGTGTGGCGTGCCCTGGGGGAGGCCTACGTCCAGCAGTGGACTACAATAGGCTGAAGACGACGACTGCTGAAAACATTTTCGTGCGGGGCGTATCTCCGACCTCCAAAATGGGCTCTGAAGTCGGTCTATAAAAATCCGTCTCATCGCCTCGCTAACGTCGACTCACCTTGTACCTATTCTTTCTTGTACACACATACATTAGACAATATAGTGACAAAAAAGAGAGTATTAATTATTAATAGTTAATTAGTGATTACCTTCGTGTGTGTCTGGCCGAGAAACTCAAGGATTCCCTTAAGCGTCTTCTCCGTCTCGCTCGTGAGTAGCTCATAGAAGACGATGTGTTTCCTGCCGTAGTGATCGTTCATCCACGCCAGGTAAAACTCGGTCCACTCGCTCAAGGTGCGGACTACGAACTCCTCCCATTTCACACCTGGCGGATGTCCGACACCATAAGTAAATTATTCATCTTCCTGCCCTTACCCCACTATTCATGGGGTCGGCCTGAATGTTTAAGTACGCAGGTGGATGGGTATTTTTGACTTACGTACTTTTCTGTTCTGTATCATCATCAAAATGCGCTCCCTCGAAGATCGGCGCTGGAGCATGGCCGATGTGGTTCTTGCCGTACAGATAGTGAAAATGGGACTGAAAACACACACAACTGATTTCATTCATCAAGCAATGGAGAGGGCTATGCTCGGGTTTTCTCTAGGTACGTGATTTAATCAGGAATGACACGATCTAGTAGACAATAAATGGACACTACGGCGTTTCAGGCTTATTTTTCGTCAATCTTGGCTTTAAACTTAAACGTTGTCAAAATTTTGCGCGATACGAGTGTACATAACATAACGTAATAATGTTTTTGTTTGGTTGTGGTTTAGCACTAAAACTTTTGCACGATTCCCCCTTTAGATCTTTCCAGTCCGCGAGGATTTCAAGTGTCTCACCAGTATAGTGTCCCTCACATTTCTGATGAGCAGGATACATTTACTATTCTTGAACTGAGGCGGCATCTTCTCCGGCAAGTCGAAGGTCTTCACCGCGAGCACACTGGACAAGCGGTTCCGAGCGAACTGCGTGTTCACTAGGTCGTAGTCGTCGTAGATGGAGCCAGTGTAGATGCCTGCGATGTGGGGGTTAAGATGATGCAGAAAATATTGTATGATGCTACCCAATAAGACCACAAAATTTGTGACCATATTGAAATTTACCATGAAATGACACAACAAAGCACGTCAAATTATAAACCTCGTACGAGTAGACTCACCAGTGACCTGCTGCAGCATATACCTCAGCCATGTATTTCCGCTGCTAGGATACGACGCCAGAGAGACTAGCGTCGAATTATACCCCAGATATCGCAGTCTCTTACACCAGGTGATGGTATCGTTCGGGAGGGAGATAGCTTTGTCCCTCCGAGAGAGGACTTCCCCCGCGCAAAGGCACAGACACAGCACAGCCAACCACATAGCTGTTCACAAGCTCGAGTGCTCCGCGGGTTTTGTGCGACCGTGTTGTGATATTATATTGTTTGTTTGTACAATTGAATATTATAACATTGTCGCAGAACAATATATGTTTACATTCTAGTTTTATGTTTCTCTAGGATACCTATAAAGGTTTGCGCTACGGATGACGCGGAAATACCAAAGATGTCTCATCAATACCCCGTATAAATCTTAAATGTCGTGTCGCATGGTGCGTGATTTTGCAGATTGTCGCGCAAGGCCGACGAGTACGGTCAGACACTCGCGTAACTCGGCCTCGGCACGGTCAACTCTGCGTCACAACGGACGATACTCTTCCCACGGTGCGTCAGGTGGGCTTGTCTGCGTCCCCCGCAATATCAAGCACCATGGGAAACCAGCATAATATGGCAGCTGCTATCAATGACGGCCTACGCGGGTGTAGTTCGGGGCCCCAGAGGTTCTTATGTTTAGGTTTATATATAAAACGTTAGGTACTATTTTCTGGATTTACATACATACGTACCATATAATCTATCCACGAGGTAGAGAAAAAGTTGATGTCATGTCATTGAAAGAAAGACCGCATTATCAACTTTATTTATGAGGGCCCATAATTGAAAAGCGAAAGACATGCTCAGTTATACATATAATAAATGCGCGAGCAGAGTGAAAGCTAAATTTTTTCTCATATTTTGCCCCGCCTGCAGCGAGACATTGCGACTACTTTAGTTATCTATTTACTACCTAAAATTCAAGTTCTACCGAGAAATTGTGACACAAAACAACCGCGAGCGGAGCGAAAAAATAGGACCACTTGTACTGATCTAAATCATCTCAAACTCAAAAATAGGCTCCTTGTTCTCGTAAAATTATGAAATTGCCTAAGCTGACCTAAACCACAGGGGGTAGTCATGAACACCATTACAATGAATCCGCGTTTGGCAAATAACCTAATAAAAGTAGGATAGGCTGGACACGATATTATAAGGCTTGATTATGCCCGTTTATCCTTTATTACGCCTACCTACAAACCTACAAAGGCATGATTTTTTTTAAATCACTGTCCGATACGAGTAGGCATTGGAGCGCGGGGCCCCCCAAGGCGCGGGGCCTGTAGCATTTGCTACTCTTGCTATACGCTAATCCGGCACTGGCTGCTATCAATGACGGCCACCGGTAGTGAGTTCGCCGCCAGAGGCGCTTATGTACCAAGAGGATTTTTATAAAATTTCGTTAAGGGCTGATTTTTCTAAACGTCCAGATAATCTACCAGAAGAATAAAGTTGATGTCATGATCAAGTTTGAAAGAAATACCGCATCAACTTTATTCTATGATAGGGCCCTAAATAAATTAAAATATTAACATGCTACATGTTGTGGTGAAACATACCTCCGATCATAGAGCATTGCTACATACTAACTGTTTCGATGCACCATTAGACACAATTCCAGTCCTTGACACTTAGATTGCATTACTATACATTACAATACCTTAGTAATGTAGTACATTACTATACATTACACTAATAAAATCTAAGTGTCAAGGAGTGGAATTGTGAGGCACCGAAAAGTCTAATGGTGCATCGAAACTGTTGGTATGACATTAGCACTCTATGTCTACATCTTATTCCTCTATGCCTCCGATCTAATATTGCAATAAGTATTGTGCCATGTTTTGACCATATAAATTATCTTTTCATTTCATATTACTGTGTTGATGCGGGGCTTTCTTTCATTTGACTATTTCAGCTGCTTCTCCATCAGTGAATGTCGTAAGAATTAAAAAATACATAAGATGATACGTATACTTATTAACTATATACATAATGACAAAAATGCAAAAAGGTAATCATTCAAAGGCAACTTTTGTGACTATAGAAGTGCACGTAGTAGTTCCTGCCAATTTCAATGTCAGAAATCACAAAGAATTTTTTTTGTTTTTATTCCAAGTTTGCAAGCAATTGAAGATTTACGGCCAATATTAATACAAGAGATCAAAGAGAATCTCGGATTTTTTATTACTAATTTGAAATTTTGTATGAAAACAATTAAAGATTAAATCTGAGATATGCAAAAAATCTCTCAAGATCAGTTATAGAAATTGGCTACTAATAGGTATTTTCTTTCTTTCTTCAGCCTATTGCAGTCCACTGCTGGACGTAGGCCTCCCCCAGGGCACGCCACAAGGCTACTGCCACAGGGGGGTTTTACCCATAGTCACCACGATGTGCAGGCGGGTTGGTGACCGCAGTGTGATTTTCGGACAATGTTGTCAGTACGGGAGGCGCTGCTGCCCACCTCCCGGAAACTCTTAATCGCCTCGTACGATACCCACGGGCAGGCAAGGGTGGTACAAATTCTACTCTGCCGGCACCACGCGGCTTCCGGCTATAGGTATAATAAACGCGAAATTGTGACTATGGACGGATGGATGTTTGTTACTATTTCACGTAAAAACGGCTGGAGCGATTTTAATAAAATTTGGTATGGAGTTAGCTGACACCCTGGATTAACACATGGGCTTTTTATCCCGAAAAGAAGTTCCTGATTATGACTAACTTAAAACTATATATTAATAAAGAAAATGGAAAAAATTCTTCTCCCGAGTGGGAATCGAACCCACGACCTCTGCATTCCGTACCACTTAAAACTTAACTTAAAACTATATGTACTTAGGACTATGGGGGGGGTTGACCATCAAATTTTGTGTGAAATGTGCAAAAAATCTCACGAGATGAGTTATTGAAATCAGGCTGTAAGATGAATCTAATACCACTCAACCTCAAATGCGACAAACCGTGTAAACCTCATTTTAATCGCCGTCTAAATGGGCCCTTGTTTGCAAAACGATAATTTCTGAAAAGTAATATGTTTTTAAAAGGCCTTCCGTGAACTACAACTTCCCGCGAATAAGGGTCATTCCACGTTGAATAATCTAATTTCCTACGGCACATGTATGAAACGTCTTTGATGATTGTAATTTTCTATGAAAAACTTTCTGTCAAAGTCAGAGTGTCAACTAAACGGACATCTGAGGGGTAAGCACGAACATCTCGATAGTCCGTAACGCTATCGTCCAACTGTTCAAATCACATAGATTTTGCTAGCGAGTCGCTAGCGTTGCATATATACATATAATCACGCCTTTATCCCTTACGGGGTAGGCAGAGCACCAAGGGCCGATAGAACCACATGGTACCACTTCTGACCAATTTTATATAGTTGAGATGTACAAGTTCGGTTAGTAGTGACAGGTGGTCAGCCCATCGCCTACAAAACACCAAGACCCTCTTGTCCTTCTACCGATTTGTACAGTATGCCCGGGAAAAGAAGCAGCTGTTGTATTATACGTTTTTTTTTACTCCCAGAGCAGCATAGAAGACTAACGTTACGCCGCGTAAAAAGGTTCGTGCTTACCCCACTGGTTTCTTGTAAGCATACAGCTACCTGTACGTACCTAAATCTACTAAATGTAGATACCTAATATACTAGTAAAGTTACTATTCACACGGCAGTGTGCACAAAATGGTGTGTCCTGAGCTGCATGATCACGAATCTAAAGAAGAAAGATCCTTAGTTTAGAAAGCATGGGAATACTAATAAATATGTAGGTAGATAATATAAAATCGAAAAGAATACTGCACGCATGCGTGTGTAAAGACCTTACTAAATCACTGTTCTGAACAGGTTGACATCCAACCTAACCTCTCAGTACACGCATAAACATGTTAGTGCCAACGCTGGCCATGCTCTGGATAGCAGGGAGCGGCGCGGGCTGGCTGTAAGAACGTCACCCTGCGCCCTCCTGGACACAGACCATTCACCTTGGCTGCGTTCTCAGGCAGCGGCGGATTCATACTGAGGGAAATGCTGGAGCAAGTGACAGGTATTCTGCCATCTTTCAGAATACCGTTTAAGATTCTTCTTCAGCCTGTTGCAGTCCTAGATGTAGGCCTCGGACACGCCACAAGGCTACTGCCATATGGTGGTTTTCGCCCAAAGAAAATGTCGAAATTATCCGGGATAATAAGTACCCTATGTATTTATCCAGGGTCTCAGCTAACTCCATACCAAATTTTATTAAAATCGCTCCAGCCGTTTAGACGTGAAGATGTAACAAACATACACTCACAAACTTTAGCCTTTATAATTTGAACCACCATCAAGTGGGGGACGAAGTGCAATCGGGCCCTCGCCTATTCGTCGTACACCGGCGGCGGATAACTATTCTATTCTATTCTATTCTTTATTGTACACAGACATTTTATATGGAAAAACATTTTACATTGACAATGTACAAAGGCGTGCTTATCCCTATAAGAGATTTCTTCCAGCAAACCACTTGTGATAGCGAAAGTTGGGTGAAAAGGGTAGATTGTATGTGTACACAATACCAAATAAATATACTTACATAAACCTACATAATATCAATATACCTAAATAATAATACATATTTTTCTAATTTTTATAACTATAATAACTAATTTTTCTATTGTACGTACTTAGTTCAGTATACACATAGTATTTTTTGGTCGACAACGTTCCCCAAAACTACGGAATTTCTTCATCATCACGATTATTTTTCGCCATGGAAGCATACCTGGGAAATGTCTGTTCCCAAGATATTAGGGTCCAAAGTTAAGTAAATAGACTGCGTTTTTCTGCATAAATGCTCATAGACACGCGTAGCAAGTTTTTTTTCACGAGAAATAATTAATATCTGTCTATGAAAAAACTACCATAAATATTGGACACTATAAATTTCGCCCGATGGAGTAATTTTTTTTTTTTTAATTTTACATGTTTTCCCAGCATTTTTTTTAGCATATAGCTACTGACTTTATTTGATGTATAGAGTACGTACCCTTCGTTAAGGGTGGCAACGAAGAAACACCCTGTATATATACAACTGAAATCTATCAGCGCCTTCTTCATTCCACATCCATAATCAGCTCAACAAATGGTCCTTCGAGCCGGATGAGTAGATTGTGATATCATTTGCAGGGTACAAATGCCTCAGCCGCATGGAGGACGAGGCCCGAGCGGAGGAGGACTTCCCAGAGGGCATCCCTCAGGCCTTGATGGTGGAGGTCGGCGCCCGGCCGAGTGCCGCCGCGCCCTACACGCGCTCCCCTTGTCTGCTGCTTGTGCGCAATGCTGAAGACACGCTAATGGTACGACTGTATGTTGTCGTATTGTCCCTTTTGACGGCCTACTGGAAAAATAAACATGTGATTTCAGGACTCAAATTTTGTGGATAGGTTCTCTACAGTGGGCTATTTCGCTTAACATACCCCTTTTGTTACAACTGTATATATATATTTTTTTTTCAAAAAAATTTACATCTTTTCCCAGATTTTTTTTGCCATAAACATACTTTATTTGTTGCTTTCTGTTACCGCCCACGACACAAGACCATAGGGATCTTAATGTCGGACTAGGTTAATGTGTTGTGAATAATGTTGACAGACGTATGCGGAGGCGTTATACCAGGTGGGAAAGAACCCTATGCCAATGCCTGATGAAGTGTTTAGAGGAAAGCCGTTTCGCTACAGAGATCAAGAAGGTAACAATAATAACCACCTCAGATGAAATTGTTGAAATGATCACTAGACTAGTGTAACTATGTAACCTTACATACACCCGCACAAACTTTCGCGTTTACAATATCTGCCCCCCTAGCATGACCACGCTTCGTGGATATCGTATCGTCTCTATACAAAATTCAACATGGCGGCTATATTTATCGTATTTTGATAGGCTAAACGTCGATAAAGGCTCGAGCAGACCGGATGCGTGTGCGTGCACGTAAGCGTAGACGTGCACGTACCGCTGAGTTGTAAAGTATGGAACTGTATAAGACAGGACACACCGGATGCGTATGCGTAGACGTAAGCATAGATGTCAAGCGGTGACAGTTTTATACATTAAACTGATAGGTACGTGTACGTCTACGCTTACGTGCACTTAAATCGGCTTATCATATCGTGTTTCGCAGGTCACACTAGGCTTGCAGTAGTACTGTCACTAACAGTAGCGTTCAAAATATCGCACGACAAACAAAAGCTCGATTGTTTTGTCTGGGTGTTTTTAAGCCTGAACGGCTTCTCGCATTTGACCTTGAAAGGTATCTTAAACTCATATTAGTAAAAGCGCTACTGGGTCAAAACCAGGGTCAAAATGTTTGCTGAGAATATTTACTATTGGACCACCCTTGAAATATCTTCTTACCAACAAAAAAAGAATCATCAAAATCGGTTCATAAACGACAAAGTTATCCGCGAACAAACATAAAAAAGCATGCAAGTATACGGTCTCTTGAAGTCGGTTAAAAATAGACCAAACTGCCGCCGGCATTTACCCCATACCCCTTTTGTTACTTTCTACTTGGCCGTTACTTTCACAGGTATGACCTGGTCGCGTCTCGTGAACTTCAATGTCCTGGAGTGGTCACAGTTCTACCTGGAGTGGCTGACGTTCGGGAAGACCACACACGTCGTATTCTACGAACTACTAGTACATGATACTGAGAACACGCTCACGGGGATTCTGAAATACCTCAAATTGGATTTTAGTAAGGTAGGCTTACTTGACAGTGATCATCCTCCTGTCATCCTATTTTTGTGGTCGGCGCAATATGGCCGACGACTCTGTAGTGCCTACCCCTATGAGACATACATATTCGAGGGGTGAAAGGCTATTTGGGATAAGCGCCATTTATATATATGGCGCTTATCCCAAATAGCCTTTCACCCCTCGATATATGGGTCAATATCCCAGCGACATTTTTTAAGCTTCCAAGCTGAAAATCGTGACAAGTGCGTAAATAAATAAAAAATTTAATGTGATTATTATTATTATTTTTTTATTTCATGTTGATGATCGGCCGATTGGTCTAGTAGATAGTGACCCTGCCTGCGACGCCATAGGTCCTGGGTTCGAAGCCCGGTAGGTGCAAACATTGATGTGATGAATATCGATGTTTGTTTCCGAGTCATGGATGTTTCTATACTTATCTATCTATTTATATACCGTTGCTTACCCACGACACAAGACCTTAGGGATCTTAGTGTGGGACTAGGTTAATGTGTTGTGTAAATTCGATTAACATTGTGCGATCTGGCTTACTCATATTTTAGACTCCTCTATGGAATAAAAATAAAATGTCAAATTTGCAGTTCCGACAATGTTAATATGTAGCTGCAGTCGATTTGTCCGAGCAAAAATAGAGCAACACCTTTCAGGAAGACCTGAAGTGCGCTCTCTCACAAAGCTACGAGTTCTACTCGCGGAGGAGGTTTAACTTCAGTCTGTACGAGCGAGAGACCGCTCTGGCAGTGCAGAGGAAGGCGAGGAAAGTCCTCGTCCAGCTGGAACTCTTCCAGAAGATGCAGGCTGCGCCGGGCTGGTTCTGACTCGTGCCTAGGAGTAAACCGTTTCGCTAAAAAGATCGAGAAGGGAATTATAGCCTTAGATGAAATTTGTTAAAATTATTACTATATGACACCCGCGTGTACCTATACTACAGAAAAAACAAAATGTCAAAATTTTCCGCGATAAAAAGTAGCCTATGTGTTAATCCAGGGTGCTGGCTAGCATCCATACCAAATTTTATTAAAATCACTCCAGCCGTGTTTACGTGAAAGAGTAACAAACATCCATCCATCCGTGCTCACAAACTTTCGCGTTTATAATAGCAGTAGGATATTTGGCTTGGAAATATACTTGTCATACGCAACGTTGAGTATGGGCTCAGTTTCCTTCAGGACCACAATGTTGAATTCGCAAAATGTTGAAGTCATAAAACTTGAATTTACTGGACTCTACTCAGCGAATTGAACATTTTAGGAATTCAACATTGTGGTCCTGAAGGCTCAGTTTGATGTCTGCCCGTGGGTATCGTAAGAGGTGATCACGAGAATCAACTATTGTACCATTTGATGTATGTACTTGTGTGTAAAATAAAATAACTGTTTAAAATAATCAGCATTCATTTATTAAGTCCCAAAAATTCAGATAGTTAATTAGATCACAAAAAAATCAATTCTTGAACACTCCCAACTCCAATTTTATCGTAGAAAATGTAATTAATTAGAAATAATTAAGTAATTACTCAAAATGGCCTATTTCAATGATAAATTATATTATCTTGAACAAGATTGAGAGAAAGACAACATCTACTTTATCCTTAAGATAAGCTAATCAACAGTTCCTTAGATTACAAAAAAAAATCTAGTCTTAAACAGCACTCTTCAACGTTATCGCAGAGAAAAAAGTTGAAAGAACCTAATTACTTAAGGGCAGATCGAAATAAAGACATTACATGTCAAGTCGAAGGCATGGTAAAAATAACGACTAGGTGTTTTGAATAATATGAAAGTAAAAATCCTTCTAAGGTCTTGTTATTTGAACAGTTCTAACACAACCTAACCTAGTTAGTTAAGCAGACCAAACATACACCTTCGACAAACACATAAAATAAAACTAAGAGTTACATTTTAATTTTCCTAACGGGTAGAAAACCATCTTAGCATATTAAACACTGGCATGTTTCCTAAAATAATGTTGTTTCAATCCATTTTTAACTGCACATCTAAAGTCACAAAAGTTACATACATACGGTTTCTCACCTGTATGCTTCCTCTCGTGTATTTTGATGTAACTTTGATGTGCACTTCTATAATCACAAAAGTCACACTTGAAAGGCTTTCCATGTGTATGCGTTCTCTCATGTTGTTTCAAATAACTACTTTGTCTGCTTCTATAATCGCAATATTTGCATTTGTAAGGTTTATCGCCTGTATGTATACGCACGTGTACTTTGAAACCAGTGACATCTGAAGTTTTGTAATCACATAGGATGCACTGGTATGGTTTTTCGCCAGTATGGATCCTTACATGCCTTGTTAACTTACTTTTCTCTGCACTTCTATAATCACAAAAGTTACATGTGTATGGTTTTTCGCCTGTATGAATACGCTCGTGGGATTTCTTTGAAGCATTATACGCACTTGTGAAGTCACAATATTTACATTTGTATGGTTTTTCTCCTGTATGTGTTCTAGCATGAACTTTTAAATCACTGGCATTTGCACTTTTATAGTCACATAGTTTGCACTTGAATGGTTTTTCTCCAGTGTGTATCCTCTCGTGGCGACTTAAGTTTGGTCTTCCGTAAGTTTTAAATTCACAAAAGCTACAAGCGAATTGTTTTTCGCCTGTATGTGTCACCTCATGTCTTTTTAATGCACTTCTATTGGCACTTCTATAGTCACATAAGCTACATTTGAATGGTTTTTCCTCAAGATGAATCTTGCTATGTACTTTTAGAACAATTTTAGATTTACTTCTAAATTTGCAATATGAACACGTATAGGTTTTACCTTTTTTATATATATACAGATTCCTACACTTATGGTCTGGTTCAGAGTGAATCTTAACAATATGTCTTTCTATTGAATATCTTCTTATAAATCGATACCCACAGTAATCACATATATATTGTCTCTTTATATCGTGAAATCTTATATGTCTGATAAGCAAGTTCTTATTTATATTCTCATAACCACATTCATTACATTTATAATTAGGCTTGTTAAGGTAATGCTCTTTCTTTCTTCTTATTTTATGTTTTTTCACACATTTCTTTCTACATTTGGTAGTATCTGTGTCTATATCTTCATCTTTGACGTGCTTCTTGGAACTCTCTTCGACAATTTGTTCTTCTTTTATTAGTTGTAAATGATTTGTACCGGAACAAGATTCCGTAATGGCTGCTGCTAATGATGTGATCACGGAATGAAAAGTATCCTTTGTAAGTGAATCTAGGAGGAAAAACCACATTAAATAAAAATCTATACCACAAGCACCAATGTTAATGATCATGATATAAATTAGGTGATGTATTAAAATTATATTAAAATACTAGCTGACCCGACAAACGTTGTTTTGCCATGTAAAAGGGGTTGATCCTAGAGGGGTGAAAATTCATGGTTGTATGTATTTTTGTATGTTGTATCATAAAAAAATAAAAACAAAAAATTTTGTCAAAAAAATTTAAAACAAATTTAGGGGTGCACCACCCTTAACATTTAGGGGGATGAAAAATATATGTTGTCCGATTCTCCACCCTAACCGATATGCATGCTAAGATTTACGAAAATCGGTCGAGCCGTTTCGGAGGAGTTAAACTTCTAACACCGTGACACGAGAATTTTATATATTAGAGAAGATAATTTCATTTACTACTATAGGTACAGTGCAACCTCGATTTAACAAATCTGAAGGGAGCAAGTAAATATTCGTTATATCAAGTAATTCGTCGAACTGAGGTTTGTTATGTTGAGGCATAGAGGAATAATTCCTCTATGGTTGAAGTTAGGTGGTGCTGAAATTCGTTATGAAGAGGTAAAATCGTGTCTAAACCTGTCACGACTTGAATCAGATACTATGAGAGTAAGAGCCGTACATCGGTGGGAACTTTATACAGAGTGTAACAAAAAGGGTATGTTAAGCGAAAAGCTATATGAACAGCCCACTGTAGAGAACCTATCCACAAAATTTGAGACCCGAAATCACATGTTTATTTTTCCGGATAGTATGGAGAATTTTTAAATATCTCAGAAATTTTCATACAATCTTGAAAAATAAAAATGTGATTTCGAGTCTTAAATTTTGTAGATAGGTTCTCTATACATAGCTTTTCGATTAACATACCCTTTTTGTTACACCCTGTATAAAGGTTTTGGGTTGACAAAATTCGTTAATTAGAGGTTTAATACTTTTTCTTGATAGTCGAAAATTCGTTATAAAGAGGTTGTTCACAATAAATGTTCGCAATGTAAAGGTATATTTAACATTGACTCTCATGGACAATTCAAGGGTATCCCCTTGAACCGCAGAATTTGTTAAATCGAGGAAATCGTATTGAGGTACGTTATATTAAGGTTGCACTGTAGATGCTGATTTTATTTACTGCAGAAGAAACAGAATGTCGAAATTATCCAGGATAAAAGTAGCCTATGTGCTTCTCTAGTCTAGAAGTCTCGACCAAATTTCATTAAAATTGGTTCAGTAGTTTAGGTGTGACAGACAGAGAGTTACTTTCACATTTATAATAACCAAGACAAAATAAAAACAGTCATCTTACTGCAGATTTAACATTAATTTGTTTTTAGTATTTGTTAACCGTGACCCGATAGCTCAGTTGGTTAGATCGATACACGGAATGCGAGAGGTCGTGAGTTCAAATCTCACTGGGGTGAAAAATGTTTTCATTTTTTTTTTATTATAATTAATTTGTTTTACTCATGGACATAGTCATTTAGACTATTATTATTTAGACTATTATTATTTAGACTATTACAGAAAGTTATTTAAGTGATTTTAGTTTAAAACCCCCACACACACACCTGAGACAAAGAGATATATTGACAGTGAGCTCATTAGTACTTTTTGTAATCCTAACAACTTAAACAGGAACATAATAGTTAATACTAGTAAGGTAGTATGTCTTACTGAGATGTGTATCGCTGTCATCAAGTTCCATATCCTCTTCTTTCACCGGCAGCAGTTTGTCTGAAAGAGACACAGACAGTGGTCACAGATGACATTATGAAGCCTACATTATTAAGTTATGGAACGGACAAATGGCATGGAAAGAAAGACAAGTGGTAGTATTGGAGGCTGTTGCCACCAAGACTTTGATGATTACATCTATCTAGAACTCACCGACATTACAAACTGGAAGGGCATCTATTTCTTTAATAATCTCATCTGGAATTAAAAAGAATTAGGTTATAAGAATTTATACCAAATACTTACTATACTAAAATATACCTCATTTTCTCTAGCCAGGACAGCAAGTAATTACAATCATATGAGAATACATAGTTTGTATACATTGTTACCTTTAATGTCAATTTCAGCTGCAATCCTCTCCTGGAAGTCTTGCTGGCACTTCTGCACCCGCTGCTTGAACTCACATGCGTCGCGCAGGTGCATGATGCAGTCCTCACAGATGCCGGGTTTCTTCTCGAGTGCTGTCTCTATCTGGAAAGTCAAGCATAAGATCAGATCCAGTTATAATATCATAGTGTTTAGATCTTTAGGTACATGGCATAATCTTATCTAGGTACCTACCTGTAAGGCAGACTCTTTATAACATTTTGTGCCTGGCTGTGATGTGTTACAGAACTAATTGATTGGTGGCTTAGTGGTTATAGCGGTTGGCACGGTTTGCAGCGGTCGTGGGTTCGATTCCCACTCGGGTGAAGAATTTTTTCCATTTTCTTTATTAATAATTTTATAGAACTAACCTAGTTAACAGAGCATCAATATAGAAAGCACGGTAAAACTGTACATTAGCGACCCACGAATTTAGGGAGGGGGGAGTCCCCCCTACCTACCCCACCAACTCCCAACTTGAGGAAATGCATAGTTCATGGGATATTTGAGATTGAAATTTGGGTTTGGAAACATGAAAATGTAACATTTTATGCATTTTTAAAGTTAAGGGAGGGGGTAGGCACCCTAAAATTATTTTTATTCTTATTCCCCCTCCTTCAAATTACCCCTCTCTCCACCCTCCAGCATCATATGTATTAAAAATAGGGTTTAAATGAGAAATGCGTTCTATAGCCTTTTAAGTCCTAAGCCTCAGATCAAGAAATTAAGGTAGATCAGGCACATCTAACAAAAAAGTGAAGCCAGTTTTGAAATGCGCGTGTGAAGAAATGTTGCCACTACATAAAAAAAAACTTGGAATTAAGCATAATTGTGGTACAAGTAATACAACACCAACGGCGGAAATTATCGCATCTCATAAATGGAACCGAACTTAACAGCATATATTTTATATATTTATATAAAAATTGTTGAAGTGGTTCACAGAATCGTTTTTCAGAATAATTTCAACTACGTAGTCCTTAGTTGACATACAGATGAACAGGCAGACAGACAGATATTACGAATCTTTAAGGGTTCAGTTTTATGTCATTTGGCTACGGAAACCTAATATGGTGCAAGGAGCCCTACCAAATAAAAAGAATAGCATAGTAAAATCTCTATTTATTTTTCTCAACACAGTCTTTTTAATTAAAATTTATAAATTTGATTTAGATCTATTAGGATATTTTTTTAAATTTTCTTAATAATATTAAGGGAACGGCTGTATAGGTATTACGTAGTACTACGGTATCAGTGTCGACCACCATCCATGAATCGACTTCTGATATATTCTACAATTACAACACAGGTACAAGATTATATTATAATCCATTATTTACGGAGATTAATAATTATTAATCTCTATAGGCATACTGGTAGAAATTGTAATATGCGCATTACTACGCTTCCAACTACTTACGGGAACGGCTGTAGAAAAAGTATTAGGGGACACAACGGTATTAGTGTCGACCGCCACACTAGAAGCGACTTCTGATATGTTCTACGACAAAACATAGGTATCATTATGTGAAAAAATGCATAAAATATAGATAGTCTTAATGTTATGAATCAAGTTAATACTAATGCAAATAAGTAGTACTAACGAGATCAGCCACAGATATACTTGACAACATTACATTTTCCACGCTCGCTGAAGCTGGTAATAATGATGTGTTATTGACATCTGTATTGTTATATGGAAATAATTTATGTAATAAAAACATGTGTGTTGTTATGTGCTAAACTGTGGTAAAACAGTCCGTTTTATATATACCTACTCCTATGCCTGTCTTCGGAATTATAATTTTTTTGTATGCAGAAACACAGAATGTAATTTTTTGTATGCAGTAATATACATAGTAGCGCCATCATCCAAAGGAACTAATTGGTGAAACGCACTCTGCTAGATACCTATATCTGGTGCTACCACATAATGCCATGAAACTTTTATGTTGGCTACTTAATAAAAGTAAAAATTTATTAAGTTAAAAAAAAACAAAATATAAATTTTATTTCGGAAAATTGATTTCCATATTTGTATTAGTAAAAGTCTTAACCAATGTTAGTAAGTAATTGCAAACATTACATAATTAAATTGAATTGATGAATTTATATTCAATAGTAACTGAAACAAATAAATCAATTTAAAACAAACTAAATCAAACTAAACTAAATAATAAAAATAAAATAAAACAAATTAAAAATAAATTAAATCATTAAAAGTTGCACCCATTCCATCGTAAAAATATTATATGCCCATACTGGTCCCTATTATGTAATTAAGCATGGCCGAATCACATTTGCCTGACAAAGTTTTCAGGATGCCATTGCTACTGCTACGCATCCTTGCTAGCAGAGAAGACGCTCTCTTCCTTATAATTGCGAAGAAATCATCTGTTCGGGTATACGCTAACATCTCTGAGGCACTACAAAATCGCAGCAGCCGCAGCAGCATCCTGAATCCATTGTTATATTGTATATGTAGATCATTGAAAGCTTTTTTTTGTATATCTGGCCCACAAGGCGCACGTGTAGAATGTCTGACAATAAGACTTAAATAAAGTAATTTTGGCTTCGTCACTACAACACGCGAACCTGCGCACCCGCATATTACATCTGGCTGCCAACGCCCTACGCTCACGTTCCATATCCATCCGATCTTTAAAGTCCTCAGCAATATGGTGACCTAGGTATTTAAATGCTGCCACTCGATTAAGAGCACTATTATTCAATGTAATAACAGGCTTGTAGTCCACGGTCTTGCTGCGGGCCCTGAATATCAGGTTCTTTTTATTTTTCACTTTTCTTTTCAGGCCATGTGACTCAGCATAGCCCTCACATATTAGGAGCAATTCCCTGATTGATCCGGCCGTTGGACCCACAGCACCATATCATCGGCAAAACTCAGATTATTTATACATTTACCGTCAATATGGCACCCCACATAACGGCCCTAGTTATACTTTCTCAGGTTCTATAGTACACAGACAGTACCAAATTTCATTTCAATCTGTTCAGTAGTTTTGGCGTGAAAGCCAGACAGACATACAGAGTAACTTTCGTATTTAATATATTATTTATGTATTAAATTTGAAAGATAACATAATATATTAGTAAAGATTGTAAATCAACAAAATCCCATTCCATCCCATTTACTAGCAACGTTTTTGCAATAAAAACCGTTTTTGTTTTTATTTACAACGTAATCGTGCAATGTTTGAAGCAAAGTGACAGACAGTAGGGATGGCGATCTGAGATAGATTAATCGCAAAATCGATTTTTCAAATCGATATGTAGTACTGAATCCATAAAACAAGTATGGTATAGATCAATGGTCCAGCAAGCTGAAGTAGCAAGGGGCAGGGCACATAGCTCGAAGAACTGATGGCCGATGAAGTCGGAAAGTTCTAGAGTGGATACCACGTATCGGCAAGCGCAGCGTGGGAAGGCCACCCGCGAGGTGGACGGATGACCTGGTCAAGGTCGCGGGCGTCGGTTGGATGCAGGCTGCTACCGACCAGTCGGAGTGGAGGTTGTTGGGGGAGGCCTATGTCCAACAGTGGATTTCTCAGGGCTGTAAATGATGATGATGATGATAAAACGATAGCGAGCGTGGCCGGTGAAAGGAACATAAATAAAAAACATATGGTACATCCAAAATGCAAGGTGGCCAGTCGATAGAAAATTGCCCCGCACTGCACCTGCATCTACAACTAGAGATGGGCGCCGAGAATATTCCCAATCTTCTCGAAGTGGAAACTTCTGAGAAGATTGAGAAATTACCGGTAAGTTTCCGTATCTTCTCATTTTGGTGAGAAGATAAAATAATATTAAAAAATATTACTTTATTCATCAAAGATGCGTTTAAAATTGAAGTAGAATGCATTTTAGGCTACACACAAACATTGCCTACCTGGCGCACGTGCGATCAATAAAGTTTTTATCTTTAGAAGTTTACCGCATGAGATCTTTTGTACGTGGGTTTCTATTGTTCTTCGTAGAATTTTGTTACAGTCTCGTATTCAAGTTTTCTGGGAAACTATTCGACCCTCATTAGTACGAAGCAGCTGTTTTATGACACTATGTGCTCAAACATGTCTTTTACTTCAGTCTGTTATTAGTCTTCTGATAGTCTACTGCTGTGCCGTATGTCTTGAAGGATACTGTTTCGATCACGCTTGTTTATTGGACTCTGATTCTCATTTATACGACGACTTGGCTTGTTAAATTGTTACTGTGACTGTTATCTGTGATTTGGACTATCAAAACCGGACACTGGTGAATACTTCTTGATTCGTAAGTACTTTTTATTTTATTATTTTAACATTTTGCAGACATTTAGAATATAACATAGAATCCTGTTGGTACCTTTGATTCTTCTTTATTTTGCAATCAATAAATGTTTTATTTTCATTATTTTTGTAAATAATCTGTACTCATTCTAATAGAGAATAGATTTTATTGTACAAAATATATAGGTATTTATTCTAACCATATTCTAATTGCTCGTAATTTTTTATTTTCTATGTATTGTATGATCTTGTAAATTTATTTTTTGGGCAAATTTTTAAACATAAGAATATTAGTTACATTCATGGTTGCAAAAAAGTTGACGAAACAATCAGACCCTGGTTTCACCTCGAATTTCCCTTAATAATAAATAAATAAATAAAAAGAACTTTATTCAAAAGTAACAAATTTGCTGCTTATGTTAAGAGTAATATAATTTAGTATAGTTTTGAAATGGTCGGAGCCTCAGCATTAATGCTGTTTTTCAGTATCCGCCGGGATTTCTTACACTTAGTCTTTATAAATAAAAAACAGTTAGGCATAAAGTTAGGCATTAAATAAGTAACAAAAATTTGGAATAAGAAAAAAAGCATAAACAAAATAAAATAAACAGAATAAAATAAACGGAAGAGACCAACCGGTACCCCATGTAAGCAGTTTTTTTAGGGTCTCGTACCCAAAGGATAAGGGACCCTATTACTAAGATTGCACTGTCCGTCTGTCTGCCTGTCTGTCACTAGGCCGCATTTCATAAACCGTGACAGCTAGAAAGTTGAAACCTTCACAGATGATGTAATTCTGTTGCTGCGATAACAACAAATACTAAAAACCGAATAAAATTAATATTTAAGGGCGGGCCCCATACAACAAACGTGATTCCTTTGCCGTTCTTTGCTCGATATTAACAACGGCAACAGGAAGACGCCCGAAACATTCACAGAGTATTCAGTTGTATAGTTATTTCAAAAATAATAAAATAAAATAAAACAAATATTTAAGGGGGGCTCCCATGCAACAAACGCGATCCTTTTGCCTTTTTTTTCTCGATCCCAGTGTCTAATGTTGTATAGATAATCGTACGAAACCCTCCGTGCGCGAGTCCGCCTCGCACTTGGCTGGTTTTTTATTTTTTTTATTCGCCAACGTTGACGTTCGCAGCAATACTCCAGTTACTGGAAGACTTTTGTACCGATAGGAGCCATATATTACACTGTTTTTTTAATGTTACCGATATTTAATTTTCCAAATGCTTTATTTTGTAAATTTTAATACTTAGGACGAATTCAGATTATTTACAGAATAAAAAACCGTTCTTCAATCTTATTATCTAATCTAATAAAATTATTGTTCATTGATTTGATCACTTCGTATTATACTCATAAAGATACTTCAACATTATTATGTAGAGGTATATTCTTAATATTTCTAAGACATTTGGACGTTTAAAGATTCAATCTCTGAAATAGACCTTAAAAAATATGCTGTTTTTATAGTAAGTCATCTTGTTTTCAGACTTAAACATGGGGAAGCCGAAAAAAGAAGTTATTTGGAAACATTTTAGAGTGAGAGATGACAAAACCATTATGTGCTCTCACTGTGACATTAAATACACTACTGCGAATGTAGTCAGAATGGAAAAACATTTGCAGAAATGTTTGAAATGTCCTGCTAACTTCAAAGCTGAGATATTAGAAATACTGTCGAAACCCAAAAAGAATGCTGATATTGTCAAAAAACCGTCAATACCAAGAAGTTTCAGAGTTGATGAAGGACAAAAGGAAAACGTTTCACCAAATGCAGAGTGTGCTACACTTATAATGCCATCAGCAAATCCACGAGTGAATCCGTTGGCAAAAGGAGACAAGCATGACTTAGATATGGCTTTATCCAAAGCTATATTTGTCACTGGGTCACCCTTCGTAATGGTGGAACATCCACTTTGGATTGAATTCTTTGAAAAACTTCAACCATTGTATACTCTGCCCTCCCGAAAAACATTGTCAACAACATACTTAGACAAGATTCATGGTGACATGCGGAAAGAGACAATTGAAGATCTCAGCATGCAGAGCTACCTACATCTGCAATGTGATGGTTGGAGCGATGTTCGCAATGAGGGTATAATAAACTTCCTAATTTCAAAACCAGAGCCAGTATTTGTGAAAAGCTTGGATACTGCCGACAATCGCCACACCAGTGAATATCTAGCTCAGGAAATACTGAAAGTTATGAACGAATACGGAAGAGATAAATTTTTTGCATTGGTGGGTGATAATGCCAAAAATATACAAAAAGCATTCAAGCTTGTAAAAGATTCTCAACCGCACATAACCTATTTGAATTGTGCTGCACACACACTTAACTTATTATGTCATGACATTTTGCGCACAGAAAAATTGAAAATAGCTCTGGACATAGCCATTGAATGCGTTAAGTCGATAAAAAAAGCCAAGTTTTAACTTCGATTCTGGCATCGGCGGTAAAGCAAAAACAGGCTGGAGAGACCCTGAAACTGCCATGCAAAACACGCTGGGGTTCATATTGCATTAGCTTGCAAAGCCTAATAAAAACTAAACTTGCCCTACAAACTTTAGCAGTCCATGAAAAGGCTTCAATGTTACCAACAAACACAAAACATAACTTGCTAAACGATGATTTTTGGGATAAAACAAAACAAATTATTGATATTATAAAACCGGTAACGCAGGTTATTTTTAAACTTGAATCAGACAAGCTAAATATGCACACTGTTTTTCTGACATTGCGAAATATGAAGTCTGAACTGGAGTTCGCTTTGCTGCAGGTGAGTATGCTGAATGAAGATGAAAAGAATGACATTCTCATGGCAACATTCCATCGAATGGCAATGTGTATAAAACCAATACATCTAGCTGCCTACATGTTGGACCCAGCTACGCAAGGATCTGAACTGGATTCTGAAGAAGAGGTGGTAGCTATGGAATATATTCACACAATCGCAAATCAGCTCAACATAGACATTGCAGAAAATCTTGCAAGCTTTAGAGCGAAAGATGGAAGATTGTGGGGAAAAGCATTTGTATGGAAAAGTGTGACATCTATGAGCCCAACGACCTGGTGGAAAGGCATTTGCAGCTCCACTTCACTGAGTAAAATCGCTTTGCGTATTCTTACTGCGCCCTGTACATCAGCTGCTGTTGAGCGCTCTTTCAGTACACATGGGAGGATACATAATAAATTAAGAAACCGCCTTACAGCTGAAAGAGCCGCCAAAATTGCATACGTTGCATATAACTGGAATTTATTAAACCGTAGTATCACATGTCCGGTTGAAGAAGAAGTGGAAGAAGATGAAGAATATTCCGTAAATTCTTCAGACAACGAGTCATCAAATGATGAAATCTCAGTCCTTACCGAGATTCCGTCGCTAGATGCTTCATTGTCAGTGGTGGCTGGTCCAAGTGGTACACAGTCGCACATGGAGTTTTTCGATTGCGATAATTTAGATAGTGATTCTGATTGAATTTTGTTAGTTTAATGTAATTTTGTTAATATTTGATTTGTTTCTTTATTGAAATTTTAAATAAATGTTTGTAATTTAATATGATACCTCGTTTTATTTATCTTTGCACATTTATATAGTTCAGAGATTTTAATTACTGTTTTCATAAGACTGGATTAAATTGTTTAAAACAAATTAATAATACCTTCATATAAAATTACCTAGCCAGATATTTCAAGTACTGAAAACCATAGACACACATACACCTTTTAAAAACTTCATTCCAATGAAATCTCTCCCCTATCTCTAAACTACATCCCTGCCAAACTGCATCTTCAAATATAACGTAGTTTCTGCGATTTCGTTATGAGTGTGTTTCACTTACATAAAACTTAACCAATAATCCAGTTTAATAATCGTAAATACGGATACAAGTACACTGAGCTTAGTAAAAAACGCACATTTCTTGCATCTTAGACCAATAATATGCAAATACTCCAATGAACAAAAAAATTTAATAGGAACATTTTATCTTCTCACCAAAATGAGAAGATACGGAAACTTACCGGGAGGATATCGGAAAGTTTCCACAAAATGGAAAGTTCTCGAGAAGTTGCCCATCTCTATCTACAACTGTGATGTGACCCGTCCGTCTAGTCTGGTACCACATTGGAATTCGATCTTTTAGACCTCGATTTTTTTGTGGATCGATTCATCAGGTCACGATTCGAATCGATTTAAAAATCGATATTTTTTGGAAAAAATTGCCATCCCTAACAGACATCGCGGTGTGCGGGTGGGCGGTGAGGTACGACACGCTCAACGTTTAGCCAGCAACGACACTTTAGAACTTGTTTGCGCGGCAAAACAATCAAATGGTAAACCGAATAATTCGGCCGAATATTCGGTTCGGTAAAGATTAAACCGAATACTATTCGGTATTCGGTTATTCGGTGAAACCAGTATTCGGCGCATGTCTAGTTGCCATTGTGTCTCATTTCGACCCAGTCTTATTGCATCTATCCATTGCTCCCTTATAAATATATTTTTCGGAAAACTAAACCATTGAAAATACATACTAACATATTTTATCTTGTACAAAATTTCCAGCGGTTTTATTATTACACGTTTCGGCTGTTCGACTTAAATTTATATGTATTTTATGAAACATCATGAAAACAACACAATTTATTTAATGATAATTTAGGCAATTTCAAAAACTGATCTGGCAACACATTTACTCTTATGTCAGAGATAAACTTCAGCCTAAGGACTTGTATCCAGGTCAGCAAACTTTATTTTAAAAAATATATATATATGTCAGAGACAAAAGATTACGTTGACATTTAAAACTTCTAATTTTATTACAATAAAATAAAACACAAAAATGTGATAATTTGATAATATTGATAAATATGATAAATTTTTGTGTAGTTTTTGCACCATTTAACTGCACGAGACGGCATTTTTAATAAATCTTTTCTATGCGGCGGACGGACACGAACTGATCCAATTTTGTATTTGTTTTTTGCATTAGTGTGCGTGAGTGCCTGTACGTACACAATTTTGTAGATTTCAGCTTCACTTTTGGCAAAGGCCGTGACAGATCTACCTTAATTTATTGATCTGAGTCCTAAGCTATTAAAATTGCTGTGGTTGTATGACATAATTCCTGCCTGTGTCTTATAGGAACGAAAAAAAACTTAAAGCTGGCAAAATAATGATCCTTGTTCATTACAAAATATTTGATTACAAAAAATATAAAATTTTGAGAATGTTTTTCTTGAAAACTATAAATTTCCTCAAGTTGCAGCATTGCTAAATTACTTCTTATTAATCAACCTTTACAATGAAAAATTGTGAACCTCCAACTCATGGGTTGCTAATGTACAGTTTAGCCTTTTTTTCTTCTTGCATGCAGAAACTTGCCATTGTCATCTAGTATGCCAGCAGGGTGTACCTACTTGTTAGTTTCAGTATCTACACAGAACAGCAGGATGTTTTCTCTTCCTTACACACTTAGGCAACATAGTAGATTGATTTAATGTTACACTTCCCTACACGTACCTATCTATCAATTAGGTGGTACTTACATGTAAGTCGAAGCATTCTTTCAGCATATTAGCGTAATTTTCACTGTTTCCATCCTGCCAATAAGTGGTTTTTAAATCTTTGTCTGACGGTCGTAATAGACAACATCGACAGAGCGCGTCGTCCGTAGCCTCCTCGATATAATTATGAATAAAATGCATGATCGCACCAGTAAATAAACTACCTATTAGCTAACTAGAATCAAAGATCACGGCCAAAAGAATAAAAGAAAACAGTATTCTGTTCGTTCTTTTTTTTATTTTTTTTATTTTTTAGTTTATCCCGAAGGAAAGGCAAGGGGAACTAAGCCCATACAGCCTAATCATTGTTTAGTAAAATGTATTCTAAATTTATGATGGATGACAAAGATGATGAGTGGAAACGTCGGAAAAATCCTCAAGAACGAGTTTAAAATTAGTAAAAATCAAAAATAATTGCAGAAACAACTTACATGATCGTATTCCGACTAAAGTTTTACTCAGCTTACCTGCATATAAAACTATGCACACGCACTAGATTCACATAATAAGTAAACAAAATATTACTTACCGACCAAAAAACATCACTTTACGGACACATGCAAGCCATTTACAAACAAATTTTGATTTTCACAAGAATATTACACCCGCTCCCTTCCAGCTTTTCCCGACGAATCATATATATTTTTTTTGTTTAGTTTATCCCGAAGGAAAGGCAAGGGGAACTAAGCCCATACAGCCATTGTCTTTAGTAAATGATTTCTGAATTTATGATGGATGATGAGTACAATTATTATTAACAAATAATAAATATTTATTAATAAAATTATTCATATGAAAATGCTTCATTAATGTTATTATACACCCTTTATAAAATGTAAATCGGACATTTTGCTTAATCGAACGTTGATGAACATGGATGTAGAGATGAAGTTAACCCAAATGATAATGACAAATAGACAAAGGTAAATGTGTCCATACAGCCAGTGTTTAGTTAAATAATTTTTAGCGATGTTTACGAATTCTCGGTAGAGCTTGAATTTTGAATAGATAATTTTATCTCTATTAAGGGGTCGCCCACCACCGGGCCCTACACCCTCCGCTGACCCTCGGATCTGCCGACTCATGATCACGAACACAAGACACTACAGTCGCAACGAGAAGCCAGATCCTTTGACTAGATCAGGGATTTGGTATCTCCTCTATTTCTATGGAGTAGATCACACGAGCCCCGTGTTGGGTGATGGTTCTTACGGAGAAAAAAATTTAAATTGCCTTTTCTACATTTGTATAGCGGCGGCCCATGACTTTGTTTACGTGAATGGGCATTACACCCGAGCAAAGCCGGAGCGGATCCCTAGTATAAAATAAAACAATTTTTTTATTTAGCACTTATTTATACCCAGGCATATTGTTTTCTAAGGCAATATTTATAAGTACAGTAGAACATCTATTATCAGAAGTAATTGTGAATATGCATCTGACACGAAAACAGATTTTTCAGCGTACGTTATCATCATAATAATTTAAATAGGTAGTTATAATTTAATTCTTAAACTATGGTAACTTTATTACAATAGATAAAACGTAACATAATAAATACTAAATAAGCAATAACCTACGAACTAAAATTATTTGCAATAGTAACTAAACCTACGTAAAAAAAATTAAAGCTACAAAATAAAATAAAAAAATATATCTTTAATTCGAAAGATATTACAAATACAAACCGAATAGTGCAAAAATAACATCAATCGGTTAGTAAATACCAAAGTTACAGGGGTTTAAAAGTTTGAAAAATTTAACGAAAAAATTTGCAACATAAAAGGAGTCAAAACATACAATTTTACCCATATATTGAATTATCTCAATGATTTAATAAATACATTATTAATATATGCACCTATTAATAAACAATTTTTATTAACAACAATACACAAAATATAAAATATTACGTTTATAAAATAAGATTGCATTTTCCCCATACTAATTTGAGACGGTTGTCTATTATGACGTCAAAGTCTTTACCATTTTAGTATGGAGCAAACGGAGCGTTTCAAAAACGTTTTTGAATAGCTGTAAATCCAAAACGGTTAAATATTATTTTTGGCACAGGTCACAGCTGGTAGGGCCAACTTGACACACAAAACTTGATTTCCGGGAAACAAATGATCACACACCGTATACGTTGAGTGCGCGGTAAATCCTCGGCGGACTATTTATTGGCGGAGCGTACTTTTTTCTCCCCCGCGGAGAGTAGGCTATATGTGTGACAGTTAGTTTTTCTTTATTACCAGTCTATGTTCGATTATCTGAATCGACCCCGGTCCCAATACGGTATATGCATGAATTTTTTTATTTAATTTTTATATTCTACGTAAAAATGAATAAAGTTTGCCCTTGGAATAGCATATCTAACTTTAACCTTTTTGGATTTACAGCAATTCAAAAACGTTTTTGAAACGCTCCGTTTGCTCCATACTAAAATGGCAAAGACTTTGACGTCATAATAGACAACCGTCTCAAATTAGTATGGGGAAAAAATGCAATCTTATTTTATAAACGTAATAGTATTTTGTGTATTGTTGTTGACTATTTATTGGCGGAGCGTACTTTTTTCTCCTCCGCGGAGAAAACTCCATCGTCTGCGCAGGCTATCTAGCGCACAACGCGGACTAAAGTCTAAAGTCCACCCTATGCGTTGCTCGGCCTAGTCAGACGAGTTCAATTTTTTCGGGGACTTACCCGTACTTTTGTCTGCTCCGCTCTCTGCATGTCCTCGGTTATTCGGGGAACTTTTCGTACGCAGTACTTTTAATCTCTCGTTTGCACTCGATACAGTTGCAAGCGATCTATTTTAACAGACAAAAAGTCCGCGGACAAACATCCCTCGTCTGCGCAAGCTATACCTCCAGTGCACCTAGATCGAGGCTCCAGCTGGATGCGTAATGAGATAACATAACAAGTAATAATCTTGTTTTATATTAAGTAAAGGGTACCCCTTGGCAGTCTTGTGGCGTGCCCTGGGGGAGGCCTACGTCCAGCAGTGGACTGCAATAGGATGATGATGATGATGATGAATATTCTTATTTACACAACTTGATATCTAAATACAAATTTAAAACAATATAACGTCACACTTAATTAAATTCAAAAACACTATTTACATTTATTAATCTTAGCTAATTTTCGTCGTTGACAGGTTTATTCACCTGTATGTTTTCTCTAGTGATTTTTTAAACGTCTCTTCAGCGCACATCTATGGTCACAAAAGTTACATTTGAAGTTTTTCACCTGTATGTCGTATATTCTCGTGTCTTCTTATGTTTCCCCTCCTAGCACTCTTATGATCACAAAACCTACATTTGAATGGTTTTTCACCTGTATGGATCCTCTCATGTATTTTTACTCTTCCACTCACTGCACTCCAATAGTCACAAAAGCTACATTTGAATGGTTTTTCACCTGTATGTATCGCCTCATGTGCTTTTAATTCCGTACGAGTTGCACATCTATAGTCACAATGGTTACATTTAAATGGTTTTACACCTGTATGTCTCCTCTGATGTCTTTTTAGGGTTCCACTCACAGAACTCTTAAAATCACAAAAGCTACATTTGAATGGTTTTTCACCTGTATGTATCATCTCATGTACTTTTAATTCTGTACACCTTGCACTTCTATAGTCACAAAGGTTACATTTGAATGGTTTTTCACCTGTATGTCGTATCCTCTCATGTACTTTTATTCTACACCTCTGTGCACTCCTATAGTCACAAAAGTTACATTTGAATGGTTTTTCACCTGTATGTGTCTTCTCGTGTATTTTTAAATGTGAATTGGTTGCACTCCTATGGTCACAAAAGTTACATTTGAATGGTTTTTTACCTGTATGTATCATCTCATGAATTTTTATATTACTTTCATATTTACATTTATAACCGCAAAATGAACATGTATAGAATCTACTTTTATTTACATGCACTTTCCGATTTTTCATATGTCTCTCCAATTTATATTTTGTTGTAAATCGAAACCCACAGAGATCACATACATATTGTCTTGTTATATCGTGAAATCTTATATGTTTGACTAGCAAGTTTTTATGTTCATTCTCATAACCACATTCATTACATTTATAATTAGGCTTGTTTAAGTGTTGACCATTCTTTTGTTCTTTTTTGTTTATATATCTCTTTCTATATTTGGTAGTACCTGTGTCTATATCTTCGTCTTTGACGTGCGTCTTGGAATTCTCTTCAACAATTTGTTCTTCTTTTATTTCCTGTGAATGATTTGTACTGGAACAAGTTTCTGTAATGGCTGCTGTTGATGTGATTCCGGAATATATATTATCCTCTGTTGGTGAATCTAGGTGGAAACAACAAGATAAACTAAATATACAAATTTAAATCTCAAGCTTCAGGGGCATTCATCTATACATATATAAAAATGTAACGGATCGCTGTCTGACATGGAAGATACATGAGAAAAAATAATATATGAGACCTTTATCAACACAATAATACCAAAAAGAATGATTTTTGAAATTATTGTCTGTTTTTCGGTTTGTCTGTACGTTTGTGCACGTTAATCTCAGAAACGGCTGAACCGATTTCGATGCAGTTTTCAGTAATATATTGTGACAGGTCCCACTTAACATATAGGCTTCTTTTTATCCCAAAATGTTTTAATCCCGGATAATTTCGACATTTTGTTTTTTCTGTAGACCACGCGGACGCGTCGCGGGCGTCCACTATATTTGAATAAAGATATTATATTACGCAATATGTTAGGTATAGCGCTAGCATTGTTTGTACTAGGTAGGGTTGTTTTGTGTCTAACTTATTTTTTATCCCTTTAAGTTTTATTAGGTGTAGGTAGCTATTCTGAGCACATTGAGAGTATTTTAAGTAGATTGAATTTAGTAGATATTTGAAATTTTATAATTTTATTTCTTATTAGAACTTGTGCTCACCATGCTCGGGATCCATTATCCGACAGCCAAGCTAATATGTCAATGGATCCTGGCTGTTCAGTTGTTATGTTACGACTATTAGAAAGTACTTTATGTTCTTCAATAGTATTCATTCCATAATAATATTATAGAATTCTAGACCACCGGACATCTAAGTGCTTGTTTTTTTTAGTTTTTTTATTATGTACATTATTAGGCTCTTTTTTAAGCAGTCGGGTTTTTGGATTTTTTATTTCTTATTAGAGTTTAGTTTATGCACTTTCTAGTGATATATAACTCATGTATAGATTGTGTGATTTAGATTTCATTAAGGGCTAAACTTAGCAGGTAGGTGAATTTTGTAAGATTTTCGACTTTTCTCTTTGAACAACTTTTTATTGTGTAAACTTAGAAATAAGATTCTTACATGATTAGATAGGGCAAATGAAGACCTTTTTGACAATATATAACACATATGTAAATGTTTTATGGAACTGTACAAGTCAGTAGAGGGACAGGAGGGTCTTGGTGTTTTGTAGGCGATGGGCTGACCACCTGTCACTACTAACTGTAACTTGTACATCTCAACTATAGGTACCCTCAAAATTTGGTCAGAAGTGGCACCATGTGGTTCTATCGTCCCTTGGTGCTCTGCCTACCCCGTAAGGGATAAAGGCGTGATTGTATGTATGTATGTATGTATGTTTTATAGAAATAAACATAAGGCACGAAAGAGGTCAGTCAACGGACAAAATAGATAAAATGTTAGGGAATTGAAAAATCCAAAAACCCGACTGCGTAAAAAAGAACCAAACTATTTTTGTACATAATAAAAAATGTGAAAACAAAAAACAAGCACTTAGATGTCCGATGGTCTAAAATATTATTATGGAATACTATTGAAGAATACAAAATATTCTAAAATATCCTGGCTGTTCAGTTATTATGTTACATGATTAGAAAATATGTTATTTTCTTCAATAGTATTCAATAGCTACGATGCCGAAGCGCCGGATATCCGGCTCTTTATCGCCTTACATGACGCGATCAGTTTGATTTGAATACAGGCGCGGTGAACGGGTTCGGAAATGCGTTCGGGTATTATCGCACGTGAGCGGAGATCGGTACGGGTTGTGGACGTTTGAGTGTTGTCGCTCGCGTGACAGTTTGTGTTTGTTTCTCAGTTCGCTAGTTTATTCCATTGCTTTTTCACTTGTCGTCGTGGTCATCCGCAACTTTGGATATTTTCCAGGATCTCTATCATGGATTTTTGAAATAGTTGAAAATCACTGAGCTTACCGTTACCTCTCTAATAATAATATTCTAGAATTCTAGAACACCGGACATCTTTATAAGTGCTGGTTATTTTCTTTTCAGTTTTTTTAAAGTTTGGTTCTTTTTTACAGTCGGGTTTTTGGATTTTTATAAAATATATATATTTTTTTATTGAATACTTTTTAGTTATGAGTACCTTAGCTACTAATAGATACGCTTCAAGAAACATGCTCAACATGCTAGGCAGCAAGAAGTTTTCGTAGTTTCATCGTGAATTTCTGCTGTTTAAAAACTTATATGTAAGAACGGTTGCAAATTTAAATCGATATAGATCCTAAACGGTTAGTCGAATCAAAAAATGTTGAAAGAAAATTATTTTTTTAAAATACCTATTCAACGATACCCCACTTGTTATAGTTTGTTGACTTAATATTTTTTCATTTTCACAATATGGCGTCCGGTAGTCGCCATATTGGATTTTCACTAACATCATGTCTTTAGTGACACTCGCCGAACTAAGAGGTCCTTGGAAGAAAATTGAGAAGAAAAGTGAAAAGGAAGATAGGAACTAGAGAAGCCACTGAAGAATGACCTCTTGCCCGCAGTTTGGAAGAAAAGTGTGTTTTGTCTCTTTCACTCCCGCGTACGACAACATACAGGGGTTCGACAACAACATACAATAGGGTGACCGGCACGTATTTAGTACGCGACGACGCCGCAGATGATATCGGAGCTGCGCACATGGGTGAGGGGTGAGGGGTGAGGGGTGCGGGAGGCGGGAGACGGACGCGACCAGCGCGGGATCCTTTCCCCGGCCGGACCCGCTGAGACGGGAGCTGGCCGCAGCAGCGGTCTCTATTATGATCACAAGTTTTAGAGAAACACAGCGTCAGTATGAAATTCCCGTCCACTGATAGGACAAACGGGAACAACCCAACTATAGTCCTCTGATAGACTATCTGACGTTTGGAAAAATCGGTGCCAAGTGAAGATAGTATTTAGTATTTAACTAACCAGGTTGGCAATACAGTATAGTATGTCTTACCGAGATGTGTATCACTGTCCTCGGGTTCGCTAACCTCTTCCTTCACCGGCAGCGGTTCTTCTGAAAGATGACAGACAGTGGTCACAGATAACACTATTTATTTATTTATTAAGGCAACACAACAGACACAAAGTAAAAATATTTAACATCTCAGAACAGTACAGTTTTTACCCTAACTTAGTGTCCTAGGCGTGTATGCACAATTAATTGCATTGCACTATGAAGCCACACTAAGAGAGGACCAGAAAATATGCGCTTGGGGAAAGTCTACCCTCATGTAGTATGTAAAATCTCTTTAGCTGTACTATTTGTTTTCGTATAATTAAAAGTTTGAAGACAAATTGCCAACTTAGGTTCAAAAGCGTCCATAAATGAGTCATATACGAAAAAATCATTATTTTCTAATATTTTTATCTTATAGTGTTAATCTTATTACACAAAAAGCCTACACAAAAATATATTCTGTAAATCTAGACGAATATTATAAAGAGGTAAAAATTTATTGTTTATTTGCAGCAAATAGGCTCCAAAACTAATGGACCGATTTCAAAAATTCTGTCCATATAAGTGAATCCAACGAAGAAATTTGATGCATTTCAAAATGTAACTATTTTGAGTTTGTCTTACCTTTGATGTCTAGATCATTAGGAGCTCTGGTAGCTAAGTGTCTCTGACAGGTCTGTACTTGTGTCTTGAAGTCACATGCGTCTCGCAGGCGACTGATGCAGACATCACAGATGCCGTCGTCCCTTGTGTCCATGACTAGCTGCAGGAGAATATACTGTTATTTAACATACTAGCTGTTGCCCGCGCCTCCACTCGCGTTTATGTCGCTTATTGCGTGGGAGGAGTATTAAAAATAGATAAATAGTCTAATATCTCAGTTATGTAACGGCAAACGGTTGACCATCCTGTAAAGTGGAACTGATCAACCAACCTCCCATATAATATGCTCACTGGCCCTACATAGTTTTTAAATTAGTCTACTTTTTAAAATTTTAGGTATAATATATCCATACTGATTACTAACGACACGACGAATCGCAAACTTTTATCACAATGACGTTCTATAATCCATTAAAATACTAATGCAGTAATAAGTGCTCACAGTGATTAAGAGTGACTTGGTACTTACTTGTATACCAAAACATTCCTTGATCATATCGCAGTAATTTTCAACTATACCATGCTGTAGGTAAGCAGATTTCAAGTCTCTTTCGGGTGCTCTTTCCAAGCAACAGCGGCATTTTGTTGACAATTCCATGGTTGTCGTGGAACTTTTACCAGTGGCTGATGTGACTAGGCACTTTTCGTATGATTACTTTACTCTTTGCTAGGCACTAAGGTCGATTCCGGAAGTCGCAACTTATTCCTTAACGTAATTTAACCTAAAAATTTAGGTTTAAGCACCACGATTAAGCATGTCCACGTCCACAGACTAAGTAGCAGTAGAAATTGTGAATTTGTTAGAGCAAATTAGAACATGACGTTTCTCTCCCTCCCCTAACCTCTCACTTCCCCTCTGTCACATACCGATGTTGTCAATATATTTTTTTTAGTTTATCCCGAAGGAAAGGCAAGGGCAACTAAGTCCATACAGCCATTGTCTTTAGTAAATGATTTCTGAATTTATGAGGGATGATATTGATAATGATGAATGGAAACGTCGGGAAAATCCTCAGGAACAAGTGTAAAGTTAGTTAAAATGAAAAATAATTGCAGAAACAACTTACATGGGCTCATAAAGAGATCGTATTCCGGCTAAAGTTTTACTCAGCTTACCTGCATATAAAACCATGCACACGCACTAGATTCACATCACAAGTAATCAAAATGTAACTTATCTACCAGAAAACATCACTTTACGGACACATGCAAGCCATTTACAAATAATGTTTGATTTTCACAAGAAAATTACACCTGCACCCTTTTCCCAGCTTTTCCCGCCGAAAAACCCGATGTTGTCAATGTCACCCATCTCTTCCCCTTCCCCTTTAGTTTGTTTGTAACTCTTTCTTTGGCCGACCCAGTGAGATATATACTATGGAGTGAACATTATGATCTATAATAAATAATAAGTTATACAAATATGATGCAAATCGACATCGTACTCATAAACTTGTATTTGTCTCTCTTTTACTAACCTATAATTTTACAAGTAAAAAAGAGACAACAATATGTTGACTTAAAAAATAGTGTAATGCTTTCGTGCTTTTTTTGAGTCGGGGGTTTTTTTAAATTTTTAATTATATAAATTGGAACAATTTATGGAACATTCATATTTAAAAACATGCTGCTGCTCTGAGCTAAAAAATCCAAGTAGTCGTCCCCCCGCTTCCTCTTCCCCGCGTCGCCCGCTACGCTTCGTTTTACGTGTGCATCGTTAACATTCCTCCCCCTTGAAAGGACCACTTTCAAGAGGCTCATGGGAATCTTCTAAGACCATAGGGCATAATTTGGAGATTGCTCTTCGTAAAACACCTTTCTTCGTGGAAACGTCGACTACTCTTGTTATGTGATCTTCACCAGGATACAGTTTGGTAATCCTCCCCATCAGCCATTGTAGTAGTGGGAGTTGATCCTCTTTCACTAGCACGAGATCTCCGACTTGAATATTGTGACCTTTCGCACGCCATTTTACTCTTTGTTGTAGGGATGAAAGCACTTCTCGATTCCATCTTTTCCAAAATTGAAGTCGTAGTCTCTCAAGCAGTTGGTAGCGATTGACGCTGATCGATTCGGTGATTGGTGAGGGTAAAGCGGTCAGGGGGCGACCAATTAAGAAGTGTCCAGGAGTAAGTGGCGTTAGATAGGATGGATCCGAGGACATACACGTTAACGGACGGGAATTTAAAATGGCCTGGATCTGCGACCCGTTTCAAATGGAATTTGGCTGCTTTCACACCCGCTTCCCAAATTCCGCCGAAATTAGGTGAGTACGCAGGACTGAATTTAAATTTGATTCCTTCACTAGACGCGTAAGTATCAAAAGATTGGTCAGATTTTTTCAATAATCTAGTTAACTCATTGTTTGCACCCACGAAATTTTTACCATTGTCGCAGTATATAGTTTTAGGTTTACCACGACGCGCAATAAATCTTCGCAAGCATAAAATGAAGGCATTAGTACTTAGGTCGCTTACCACTTCCAAATGTACCGCTTTAGTACAAAAACAGATGAAAATACAAAGGTAGCATTTACTAGTGCTTGAACCACGACCCTTGCGACTTGATATAAGGAATGGACCAGCAAAATCAGTTCCACATGTTTCAAAAGGTGGGGCTGGACTTACACGAGGTCGTAGTAAGTTACCCATTAATGGTTGAAACGTTTGCGCTTTAAATCTTTTACATGTTATACATTTATATACAGTTTTTGAACTTAGTGCACTACCAGCAACGGCCCAGAATCATTGATGAATAGAGCTCAATAACTGCTGCGGACCACAGTGAAGAAGTCTCAAATGTTCACTCTCAAATAATAGTTTAGTAAAGACATGCCGGGAATCAATTAACATAGGATGAATCTTATCAAATGAACAATGCGATGCACCTGTATGCGACCTCCAACGCGAAGGACGCCGATTTCATCTAGAAAAGGATTCAATGATGCTATTTTTGATTTAGAAATGACTGAATTTGTTGTACATAGCGAATGATCCAGCCACCACGCTCGCGTATGTCGCCACTTGCTCCCCCTGGACTTTGCGCTGCTCCTCCATATCCAGCCTGAGCGCGGCCATTGCTCGTGAGTTTTCCTCGAGGAGCCGGGTGTTACCCTCGATCTTCTCTGTCAGCGCCAGTAGGGCTTTTCCTGATTTGTAGGAGGGAAGCCAGCGCACTCTTAACATCTGTCTTAATATCGGTCCTGATGTTTCTGGCACTTTCCAGTTTCACGTTGGCGCTGTTGACTATTTTCTTCGCCTCTAGGATTCTTGACCTAGTGGGCGCTCTTTCTGCCGGGATTATTTCCGCCGGGAAGTACTCTCCGCCATCGTCCTTTTGGTGCCAGTGAAATAAGGGGCCCAACATGGGCGGTTGGTATGCCGGTCTTCCTGCTTTTTTAGTAAAATATTCGCTTGTTGTTATAGGGTACATTCTTGGACCCTGGCCATAGTGGTCCTTTACATTTTCTGGGCCGGGGGAGAATACTAGCAGTTCAGGCGGGGGCGGCACAGCTGTCGGCGACGAGGATGAGGCCTTCCCAGCAGATGGCGGTGTGCTTGATGCCCGGTCTATGGTCTTCGTCAGAAGACGGGCCTTAGGAGGCTTTTTCCTTGCCACCGGTGTGCGTGCTCCTGGCATCATCTTGATAGGTGGGGGAAGCAGAAGGGTGTATAGCCCTTAAGAGTACTCTTATAACTAGTATCCCCACAGAAAGCTGTAGGGGATAGTCAAAACACAAAATGTGTATAATGGTCAGAATAAAAACTAACAAAATAAACAAAAGAACTTAAAACTAACAGAATAAACAAAAGAACTTAAAAACTAGTGTCCTGGCAGAATACTGCTCAGGACGTCAGTTACAATTAAGGTCGCCGGCAGGGGGAGCAGTCAAAATAATTTTTTTACTCTACCAAAGCTCTACATAGAGTCTGGGGTCCAAGTAAGTTAAAAGGCCCCGGTCCGGCGAGTCCAGCCGCGAGAACCGCAACTCTCTACGACCACCCGGGCCTGAGTTATCGTCTCTGAAATTTTCCCAAGATGGCCAAAGTCCGCCAAATTGTCAAAAACCCAGCCTTCCCAGTGGCGCAGACAGATGCGGCCCCTAGCGTGAGTTCGCCAGGCCGGTCCGCGTCAATTTTGAGTAAGGAAATTAATTGAAAAAATTTCCTGAAAAATCCTGAACGGATTTTATCAGGCGTGTCACACTCCCCTACCAGCGACAAGACGAATGCCGAAGACCCCGTCTCTGTGCGACGTCCGGTTTGGGAGCTACGGGTCCGCAAAGATTACGTGGCACAGTGGGATCTCCCCCAGCACCAAGGGGATCTCGCGGGGGATATTGCGGAAAACCGAAATATCTACCACAGCTCCTCCCCCAGTAGACGCGGGAAGTCGCGGCCCTCACGTCGGGCGTTCGCCAGACCAGGCTTACGTGCCTCCTGAAAAGTTCCTGAAAAATATTTTTTCTGGACTTTTCAGGTGCAAACCACAGACCTCAACGTGGCAAGGCCAATGGTGAAAACCCCGACCTCACGCGACGCCTGGTTTAGGAACTACGGCCCCGCGAAGAAACCGTGGCACGGGGGATCTCCCTATGCCACTGCTGAAAAGATATTGCGGATTTTTGAAAACCCGATAGCTCGGCCGGTATGGCACCGAAAATCTCGAGCTTGGGCTCCCCGTAATTGGTTTTGAGAGACCTGTAAAATTTTTTAGTTCTCGGTCCTGAAAGTTGAGTTCTGAAAGGACGTTTTGTCCTGAAAGTGGCACAGCTCCCGAACCATCAGTCGCAGCGGCTCCGTTTAAACCTTATTTAACTTGTAGCAATAGGTGCTACTTTTTGTAAAAAGGCACTTTTCTCCAAGTTTACAGGGAGGGACTTTCAGGGTCCTTGTTAATTTTACAGTGCCTGCAACTTTGGTACTGTTTGTCTAATCTCACCGTGTGGGGTATCGGTTGATTCGGTTTCCCACCCTCTATCTATATACGAGTATGTACAGTTTATAATTTTCCAGGTAACCCCCTGGGACTTATTTATTAAAAACAATTATCAAATTCTTAAAAACTACTTTAAAAAATGCTAAAATGATATTTAAAAATCCGCCAAAAGTACTTACTTATACAGCTAATTACGCACTATTTTTCCACGTTTTCAGTTTTTTCAGGAAGTCCGTATTTTAAAAGTTCACTTTTTTAAAAACCTTATCGTCCTTAAACTTACAGTCCCAAAAGTCTGAAAATTTTATACGAGGTACATCTGCACTATCGCTGCACTACATATTAGTTGTTCAAAAGTATATGTCACAGATCTGTTTCAGGATTTATTGACCCTGAAAGTTTTTGGTGGTTTTTTTGTCACGCTGCCATATCGCGTAGGGTTGTCCGATTTTCAATTTTGAAAATTTGCCGAGGTCGTGGGACGAAGCTCTTCAAAATCCAGTATACGGTTTTTGTCTGTCTGTCTCGCTGTAGATTTTCGATGTAATTTTTTTTTTTTTTTTGGCGTTTGAATATTTCAGCTGTCTTAAGTAGCAGACTCCTGAAACTTGGTGAGATAAAAATTCCCGTTCACAGCTCCAGCAATATGTGAAAAAATTTGGGGATCGTCGCGACTAATCGCGCGCCGCAGCCCGCCGAAAGTTTTACCAACCGCAAAATACGTTTTTTTTTTTTTTTTGCGTGGTAATCGGGTTAAACTTTCACTTTTTCATGTAATCACGAATAGCGAAATCAGAGATAGGGCGATTACGGATGAAACTTAACGTCAAGTTTTCCAATGGGCAACCAACCAAGTGAACTGGAAACTGCCATTTGAGTTCCTTTAGGACCACGAATAGTATTACCTAAGAAAAATAATCTTCATATATGTCTCCACCCAAAATAATTTCCATTTGAGATGGAAAATCGAAATGTGGACCAGCGAGAATTAAATTTGATATGTGGGACCAATATTTAGAATAGACCGTATTTGATGGCTTGTCCGACGTAATATGGTTTGAAATGACCGCGCGCTAGATGGCAGCACTCAGATTGAGACATTAAATCTAGAACGCGATGTCGTTTACTTGCAGTGTTCCTATAATTCAGTGTTTCCCAGTGTGTTTATGGGTTAGGTTTTTTTTTTTTTTTTTTTTTTTTTTTTTTTTTTTTTTTTTTTTTTTTTTTTTTTTTTTTTTTTTTTGTGTATTTCTGCTGCTTCCCTGGCTAGCAAGTTTGCCAGGGATTGTGTACATTTTTCTTACTTTCTAGAGGTAATTAATACTCGATCGTGAAGCGATCTTACTAGTATCTATTCTACAAAAAGCTCTCTGTGTATTGTCTAACTTTAAGTGGCCTATCTGTGTTGTTCGAGTAGTTGGGATTACTACTTAATCTGTGTCTACACTACTTACTAATACTGTTGTTTGGGGATTTGTTGGGATAAGCAGCTCTTATACTTTATTTCCAAGATTTCGTTCTTTGTCTTATACTTATACAATGTTTTACCTTATACTCTATTTCTTCTTATGTATATATTTTCTCTTTACTATTATTTATGTTTTTCCGTTCTTTTCCCTTATAACTTATATTACAATTCTTACTTAACTTATCATACTTACTTATTATACTTATTACACATATTTTACGTTATAAAACTTGCCCAGCTGTCCTGGAAGCATTTCTTGTCGCCAAAGTGAAATCATATTAGCGATAATATAAGGTAAGTAATTATATAAACGTAGCTATCAAGATAGTATGTATATAGATATATGTAGATAGATGTGCACAACAGTACCTAAAAGAACAGGACAGATCAACTAATGTTTGCACCTTAGATGGGTAGGTACAATATGAGCGTATTACCTTTTATACTCAATATGTAGGTACATGTATGAACGTAAATCTAGTATAACTGCCAATTGGCAACGTTACTGCTACTGATGCAAAGGCAATCGCTAGTAACAGTGATAATCTGTCTACTAGTCAAGCCGCTGGTATTGATATCGACTGGTTTTAGTCAGGGTAAACACCCCTGGTATTTGGCCTCCAACCTCCCCTTCTAGCCAACCCTGTCCACGACAACTAATAGCACCTTACTTTGATATAGGCACTAGTTAAGATTGATTTACTGATCTCGATATTATTGGTACAATAGAATGTGGCACTGGTTCCACAATTCCTCAAAGTGGTGGGATGTTCCCACCGGCGGGGTTATTGTAAATATCTTATACAAGTGATTATGATTGATTTTAGTATCTTGGTTACTTGATCTTTCACGAACGGAATAAATCGCCATTCTTACATCCACAGAATGGTACAATATACAAACACATTAATATTGGGAATAATAGAACACATATAGAATAATAGTTAATAAATAACTTACCAAGGGTGCACGTCGTCGCAACGAAGTACACTCCCAGCCGGTTCTGTTTGTTCTGCCTGGCTCAGCCCGCACGGCCGATGGCGCCACCAATATGTGTTCCTACCCTCCAATATAAAATTGACCCAACTATCTGATATGTGGGTACTTGCTATGTCATAGGGCATAAAATGGTTTTATATAGATGTATGTTTGTTAATTCGGACTGATGAGTTTATATCGCGAGTTTCGCGACATTTCTGTTTCTTAATTATATCGTGGCGACTAAACTATCCTTATATACTTATTATATAATTTGTTTAGTCCTTATTCACTTAGTTTTGTTTCGCTGCGTTACAATTTTTGCGACCTCCTTACAGTAGTCCAAGAAACTGTCCCTAACTCCGCCGTCGCTGATGAGGTGCCGAATATTCCTCAGCGATATTTCGGCTCCCATCGCGTTTTCGGCGTTGTATCGCCTAACGGCAAAGCAGGGGCAGCTGACCAACACGTGTGGGACTGTCTGGGCCGTTCCCGGCTCACAAATGCACGATGGGTCCTCCTTACACTTGAACTTGGCCAAGTACTCGGAGAACCCCCCGTGCCCCGTCAAGACCTGAACCAGAAGCGGATCCAACTTTATTTTTCTTATGAGATGATATGCCGCCACGGCATCCGGTAGGAAAAGTCTCGTTACTGAGGCGGTCCCCTCCTTCCGGTACCGCTCGTCCCACTCTCTCACCGTGTCCTCCCTCAAGGTTCTCTTGGCGTATGATACTGGGCAGGCATCATAGTCGGGTCTCTTCTTGCTATGGAGGGCTGCGTCTTTTGCTAGAGTGTCCGCCCTCTCGTTGCCCGCCAACCCGACGTGTGCTCTGACCCAGTACCACGCCACCACCTTCTTCTTCCGCTCGCACTCCTTGAGGTTCCTGCGGATTTTAACGATGAGTGGGTGGAACGAGTACTGGTTTTTCAGAAGGTCGAGGGCCGAACGAGAGTCGCTGAATATGGCACATTTACTGTGTCTGCCATTCAGGATCAGCTCCGTGGCCCTCAGCAGCGCGTATACCTCCGCCTGAAAGACGGTACAATACGGTGACAGCCGGAATTTCATGGATCGGATTTCGGCACCGCCATACCAACAGGTCAGCGATGCACCCACCTTCTCCTGAATCCGGCTGCCATCGGTGAAAATGTGAAGACCTTGGTCTTCAAGGCCGTTGAGCTGTTCCTCGTCTTCCAGGCATTGATATTCCACCCTCACGCACTCTGCGGGGGTGTGGTGCGCTGCTGAATTCGGCTCTCCGCTCCATGTCTCGGTCTGCCAGTGTTCGCAGGGATCCGCCGCTCTTTAATTCATAAAGCGCGGCCGCTTCCTGGATTCGAAGATCCAATGGAAGCAGCCCTGCGAGCACTAGCGCCGAGTTCAAGGAGACGGTCCGGTATGCTTTAATGATCTTTTGGGCAAAAGCCCTCTGGATGGCATTCAGCCTCTTCCTCATTCCGAGTTTCCCCACCGCCGATGACCATGCACCCGCCGCATACATCATGATAGGTTCGACTACCGCCACGTATATCGTTCTGATGACCTCCGGCTGGAGGCCCCAGCTCACCTTTGCCGCCCTCGTAAGCTGCCTATAGATGCCATAGGCTTTCCTGCATTGTTCGAGGGCGTGCGTGTTGAAGGTGAGCTTTTCGTCAATGGTCAGGCCCAGAATTTTTATTTCTTTTGAGAGGCCGATGTCGCTCCCGCCCATGCACAGGAGGGGGGAATCGTATTTGAGCCTTCTTGTTATTAACATTGCCTTTGTTTTATGCGGCGCAAATTTTAGTTTATTGCGGTTTCCCCACTCCTGCACATACGCGAGGGCGGCATTTGCCTTCGCCTGAATTTCCAAAGCGGTTTCGCCGGAGAACATCAGAACGACATCGTCCGCAAAGGCTTGACAATAGTCGCCCCTCTTTTCCAGTGTGACGAGTAGGGGGTTCAATAGGAGATTCCAAAAAAGGGGACCCCCTATTGAGCCCTGTACACATCCTTTTGTGGTCCGCCTCCGGCACAGACTCCCGGCGTATCTTACTGATACCTCTCTCTCGTTCAGGTAATCGTCCACGAGCCTCCGTAAATTCACAGGACACCTGGTTTCGGCCAGGCGGCATTTTATGGCCGGCCACCAGGCACTGTCGAAGGCGCCCTCTATGTCGAGGGATACCATCAGCACTATCTTCTTTTCATTCAGACCCGTGCGGATGTACCCCATCAGGGCACAGAGGGCGTCCTCGGTGCTCCTCTGTGGCACGAAACCATACTGCCGCCCACTCATCTTCGGAAGGGTGTGCCATCTTAGCCTCTTAACGAGTATTTTTTCTACGATCTTCCCCAGAACTGGAAGTAGTCCGATTGGTCGGTAGGACTTGGGTTTTGTGTAGTCTTCCTTCCCAGGCTTTCTCAAAATGACCACGTCTGCGCTCTTCCATATTCTGGGGAAGCAGGATATTTCTAAACACTTATTTGCTATTGCCAGGAATGTGTGTGGGTCCGCAGCTATGGCTTCGCGACAAATGTCAGGCGCGAGGCCGTCAGACCCAGGCGCTTTCTTAGGGTTGAAGCTCTCGGCCGACGCCCTTAACTCCTCTAGGGTAAAGGGTGGGTCACGTATTTCGGCATGAGTGTCGATGTTCACTTTGGAGGCTTCAACCCTGGTCCGCTTATGAGTTTCTGTGTCCTCGCTCTCATTGTCTTGCGGATAAAAGGTTTCCGCGAGGACCCTGGAGGATTCTAGCGGACTCAATGCACTCCCATCTATCACCAGGGGCGTATCCTCCTGGCGTTTCGAGGTTCTCCCGACTACCCTGTAGATGCCGTCCCACATGGACTCCCGATCCTGCTTTTGGCAAAAGTGTTTCCAACTTTCAACTTTGGCTTTGTTTACTTCGCTTTCATACAGTTCTTTATGTTTCAGATATCGGTCGACGACTGCAGCCCTCCGGACCGGCGCGGCACACCTGATGCGGCGCTTTTTCGTCGTCAATTCTTTCTTGAGCTTGGCGAGTTCGTCATTCCACCATGGTAAGTAAAATTTTCTTTTGTTAGTAATTTTTTTAAGGTTTTGTTCGCATATTTTTGTAATTGAAGCTGTGTAATTTTGTACAATTAGTTGCAGTTCTTCTTTCCCAGTAACTTCAGAAATTTTTCTGACATCATTTTGAACCACCAGTTCCTGTCTTAAATCTGCTCGGAACTTCGCCCAGTCTGCATCCTTTGTTTTATAGATTCTGGTGGTCCTCGTGATGTCAGTTCCACTTGATCTTACCATGTTCAGGTTGAAAATGATGGCATTGTGGTCAGAAGTCGTCAAGCCCGTGTCGACCCTCCAGTCATCGATGTGCCCCAGCAGACCCCGAGTGCATGCAGTAACGTCAACCGAGCTCTGAAACCTTCGGCCTCCCCTTATCGTGTCGAAAGTTGGAACGCGGCCGCTAGGGTCATTGAGGACATGCATCCCCAGTTCGTCGAGCACCCCCGCCAGGTCTTCGCCCCTGCTGTTATCGCTGACACTTCCCCAACACACATTCCAGGCGTTGGCATCCCCTCCGACTACGATCCGACTAATACCTATCTTCCGCACCACATTTCTTATGTGATCTAAGTAAGGAAGTATGGGCTGAGTATCCTCCATGTATACGGAGATTACCCCGATGTTCCATGATTGAGTTTTCAGTATCGCCACCGCAATGTTCTCCGTACTCAGTGTCGGGCACTGCTGCAGGTCAATGTCTTGGTCAAACACAACTATCGCCGCCTTGTTGATTTTTTCACTTTTCCGGAGACATTGGGTGACTCTAACTCCTGGGTAATCTCTCATGGTCCCCACACTCCCCACATAAGGCTCCTGGACTAGTGCAAAAGCCGCTCCTCGCTTGACCGCCTCCAGAATTAATTCCTGGGTGGCGAGCTGTTTCTTCTGCAGGTTCGCTTGGATAACTTTGTATGGCTTTGCACTGTCCTGGCGTGTTTGTGGCGCGGTAGGTTGTCCCAAGGTCCCGTGATCCACCTTAGCAGTAGGCGACCCTCGACCTGGCTATCCTATCCCATTTCTGCTTAATGGGACAGGCTGCATCGAACGCATTGTGGCTCCGATTTCCCGGTTCCACCCTTGCGCTCAAGCAGTTCTTGCACTCCGGTTCCAGGCCGCCCTGGAAGCTGGTGCACTCTGCCCTCAGGTGCGGGCCACCGCAGTGGCTGCAGAGATCCACGGCTTCCGTACACAGCCTCTTGCTGTGTCCAAAGCCGAGGCATCTTGTGCACTGGATCAGCGGGGACTGATCGGACACGTGTATCCTCTGCAGGTCTACGTGTATCCTACCAGCCCCCGTCAACGCCTGCCACACTCGAGGGGACACTTGGAGCACGACGTGTTCCTGCAGTGGGTTCCTGGCTTTACGTCTGAACCTAATTGCGGCTCTGAAGTCGCTCGCTTCGATATTTCTTAGAATATCGGCGTTTTGCTTCTTCAGTGCCGCAATTATGTCCTGATCAGAGTTGATAGCCAGGACATCTTTCAGGATAGTTTTCTTTCTCCTCCCATTGCAGGCCCCCGTCGCGCTCCTTCACCCTCTTCCTAACCTTTTCCATTTCCTTAGGAGTGCAGCTGACCAAGACCCTTTGGTTTCTGGCCTTCCGCACCCTTCTACTCTTATTCCTGTCTCCTTTATGGGTTAGGTTAGGTTAGGTTAGGTTAGGTTAGGTTAGGTTAGGTTAGGTTAGGTTAGGTTAGGTTAGGTTTTTTTTTTTTTTTTTTTTTTTTTTTTTTTCTGCTGCTGTTCTCCCTGCCAATTGCGTGCAGGGAATTATTTACTAGGTGTAATTTATTTACAACAATATTTTAATGTTTCCTGATCGGTAAGCGATCCTACAGTTCTAATGCACTGCTGTTTTAAATGAAAAAGCAAAGGTATTTACTTTTTGTCATTTACAATTTGTGTACCCTAATTGTGTGGAGCTAGCGATTGGGTTTTATCGCTTAATCTGTTTAGCTACTTATATCATCTTTAATTTGTAGTGATGGGATTTAGGGATGCAGCTCTTTTCATTTATTTGTTTTACATTGCTTGCTTAATACTAACATTGTTTTCCTTATCCTTCTATTCTTATGTTAATTATTTAATATTTATTTTTGTTAAATTACTACTTTTACACATATATATGTTTTTATATATTTTCCAGTTTTTTATGTTTTTATATATTTTACTTTTATATATTTTCTTACAATAATTAGACATACATTTTTATACCAGCGTTAGGTCCTATCGTACTTACTATTTTTATATCCTTATAATTATATCTAAACTTATCCTATATAACTTAGCTATATATGTAAGTTTATTTTGTTTACTTATTTATTTACACAATTTTATTGGTTATTTACTGTACATTCTTACAGGTTACTTCGGAGATCTGGTGCAGTCGGATTTTGCTCTTATTGGTCTGATTTCCATCGCGATTTAATACTTAATTATTAAGTATAATGGTTTTAACAAAACTCACACGGTGATCTTATAAGTTGGACATTTGACAACTGCCGCACCAGACTCTACCTGTAGCTTATTGTTGGACTTCAGCTGTACGCTATCGAGGATCTGGCCAATGCGTCCCACTTTTGCCTTATAGGGCAACAGCCACTAAAGGCATTGTGGTCGACCTTGGCCAGCCTCGAGTGCGTACAGTTTATGCACGCTGGAGGGACACCCGCCATCCAATCGGCGCAATCTGCCCGCATGTGAGGCCCACCGCAATGGCTGCATCTCTCCTCGGAGTGGCTGCAGAAACGGCGGCCGTGCCCGTACTCGAAGACATTTCGAGCATTGGACCAGGGGGGATTGGTCCTCCACCCTGATCCTCTGCATGTCAACGTATACGGACCCCGCCGCCGTCATCCTCTGCCACACCTTGGTCGACACTTGGATCACGATGTGCGCCACATGCGGGTTTCTTGTCCGCTTTCGATAGCGGACCTCCATCCCGCTCTCCTCGCTGCTGAGGGAGTCAAACACAGAGTCGTTTTGGTTCCGAAGGGCGTTCGTGATGTCCTCATCACTGTTGCTTTGCAACACGCCCTTCAGAACCACCAACGGATCCCTGTTTCTGACCTCCTCAACCGCCAGATTAGCTGCTCTTTCCAGTCTTTTCTTCACTTTATCCCTTTCCTCTTTACTGCTGCAACCCATAATAACCTTATTCCCCTTTGCTTTACGCACCCTTTCTATCCTAATTCCCCCGTTCTTCGCATTCACAACCCTCTTAATTTCTTCCAGGACCTCCTCACTGGTATCAGTCTCCGTCTTCGATGTGATTATCACAGAGTGCAGCGACTCGAGCATAGGCCTCGGTTTTTCGGGCGTCTGTCGCCGTGAGGGTCCAGGCGTATTCTGCAGAGACTGTGGTAGGCCGGCCACCACGCTGGCGTACGTTGCCTCATTTCGCTGCAGGATTCTGCCCTGTTCCGCGATCGCAGATTTCACTTCGTCCATCTTTGTGGCGTTTTTCTCCAGTATCTTTTTATGCTCCTCTACCTTTTCTTTAAGGGCCCTGATCTCTCTATTGGCTTTGCTAGCCTGGCTCTCCACCTTCTCGCCCATTGAGAGTCTTCTCTGGGTCAGGCGCCTCTCGTCCTCCGACTCTTTGATTATCTTGAAGAGGGTGTCGAGGGCTGTTAACACCCCCTCCTTTATGTCGGTGCGTATGTTCCTGCCCCATCCGATAAGGGCTTTTGCCGTTTTTTACAGTCTTTGTCGCTTCAAAGATTCGGGTTTGCGTGGGTGCCCTCGCGACTGGGAACTCGGTAGGAACATATCGCTCCTCCTCGTGGTCGTATACTCCGTCAATATCGACGCTTGCCAGGGAAGGTCGGTATACCGGTCTTTGTGCTGCTTCCGATTCCTCCTCTCGGTATTTATAACTCTCCTCGTCGCCTCCGGAGGGGCCCGGGGTGAAGGAAAGCTTTTTCGGTGGAGGTAGCCCTGTCGCTGGTGGTGTGGACGATGACGACGGCTTCGCCTTCGTAGTCGTCCGCTGCAGCTCCTTTGAGGGTCTCAGCCTCGTGACTGGGGTGCGCGCGCCAGGCATCATTGTGGCGGAGGGGGAAACAGTAATAACTAACTTAACCTAGTACCGTGGCAAAAAGTGCTCAGGGTAGTCTAATTATAAATAAAAGTAAAAGAACAGTCAACAAGAACAAAATAAAAACAGTAAATAAAACAACTAAAACTAATATCCTGGCAGAATACTGCCCAGGATGTCACTTAAAAACTAAGGTCGCCGGCAGGGGGAGCAAAGTCAAAAATAAATTTTTTGACTCTACCAGAACTCTTATGTAGAGTCTGGGGTCCAGGCTGGTCAAAAAGGCCTCGGTCTGGCGAGTCCAGCCGCGAAAGCCCCGACTCTCTACGGCCACCCGGGCCTGAGTTACCGTCGCCAAGGATTTTCCAAGATGGCGGCCAAGTCCGCCAAAATGTCAAAACCCAGCGGCTCTCTTCCCAGTGGGCGCAGACAGTCGTGGCCCCCTAGCCTGAGTTCACCAGGCCGGTCCGCGTCAATTTTGAAAATTTTGAAAATTTTCCTGAAAAAATCCTGAAGGTTTTCAGGTTTGTCACACTCTCCTGCCAGCGACGAGACGAAGGCCGAAAACCCCGTCCCTGTGCGACGTCTGGTTCGGAAGCTACAGGTCCGCAAAGTAAGCGTGGCACAGTGGGATCTCCCCCAGTACCACGGGATCTCGCGGGGGATATTGCGGCAAAACCGAAATATCTACCACAGCTCCTCCCCCAGTAGGCGCGGGAAGTCGCGGCCCCCTCGTCGGGCGTTCGCCGGACCAGGCTTACGTGCCTCCTGAAAAATTCCTGAAAAATATTTTTTCAGGATTTTTCAGGTGCAAACCACAGATCTCAGCGTGGCAAAGCCAATGGTGGAAACCCCGACCTCACGCGACGCCTGGGTTTAGGAGCTACGGCCCCGCGAAGAAGCCGTGGACTGGGGATCTCCCTTTGCCACCTCTGAAAATATATTGCAGAAGATCAGAATCGCCACAGATCGGCCGGTATGGAACCGATTTCCTCGAGCTTGGGCTCCCCGAGCTCGTCTCGATGAGACCCGTCGATCTGTGTACGTCACTGTCCTGAAAAATAATTTTGAAAAAATAATTCCGAAAAAGGTCCTCCTGAAAGCGTTGTAGCTTCCGACCCAGAAGTCGCAGCGGCCTCGTGCAAGACTTATTCTATTCCTTATTCTAATTACAACCTAAAGTAGTGACGCGCTTTACTCCAGTCCTTCAGGGGGCAGTTTTCAGATTTCCCCTGACTATATTTCAGGGGTTTCCGCTCCCGCCCACCTGTGTGGGGTGTCAAAACGATAGGGCTTTTTGCGTACTATCACCCTGTACCCTTTGAATATTTTTATTACTGACACTCTATTTTTAATTTGAAATAAACAAAATTTAAAACTTAAAAACGTATTTAAAAAATATAAAAATCAACTTTAAAAATATAGTAATAAATTTAGCCTATTAATTAAATTACACGCAATTTTTTGTACCTAAATTTTTTCCCTGAAGTCTTATACTTCAGGAGTTAACTTTTTGCTTAAAATTTAAAATGCTTATATTTAGGAAACTTACAGTCTATAATTGTTCAAATTTTTACACAGGGTACATCCACACTGACACTACACAAAAGTACATTTATAAGTATGTGTTCCTGATCTATTTCAGGAGTTTTTGTTCACTGAAATTTTTGGTGATTTTCGGAGTGCTGTAGTTCCTTCAGTTGTTGTCCGATCTTTATGCTGAAAAGTTTGCCGAGGTCGCGGCGACGAGTACTACCGAGCCCAATACTCCAATCGCGGCGGTAGGCTCAGCTGGCGATTTTCGACAAAAACAACGAAACTTTCACGGCTTATCGCTCAGCCGTCTTCAGCGATATGAAGCTGAAACTTCTCAGGAACAAACTTCCGGTTGACAGCTCTCCAGTGGTGTGAAAAAAAGTAGGGGTCGTGGCGACTAATCGCGCGCCGTAGCCCGCCGAAAGTTTTACCAACCGCAAAAAGATGTTTTTTGGGTGGTAATGGCACTAAACTTTCACCGATTTCACTTTGAAAACTGTCACCGGATAGCGCTCGCCAGCGCGCTTCTTATGACACTTTAAAAGTCACCAAATTCGCACTTTTACTATTTTTTTGGAATTTTTTCGCGCGGAGCTTCGCAACAAAATTCGTCCGTCACTTCCCACGAGTGTTTGCGACACTTGGGGCAGCGTCACTGGTTAGGTTAGGTTAGGTTAGGTTAGGTTCCACCCCCCACGCGGGGTTAACCTCACGCGGGGTTTACCCCACGCGAGGTTTACACCAAGCCCCCGCGTGGGGGAGCCGGGTTGGGTGATACCGGAACGTGGCGCGTCCCCCGGTGGCGGATAGGGGACCACCGGCTGGAGGGTACCCTAGCCGGTGGGTGGGGCCTTAGGGCCCCCGCGGACCAATTTCACCCAAAGGTGGGGCTGTCCGGTTCTCTGCTTACAGAGGGACTCTGGACAGCCCTCAGGAGAGGGGTCCTCTTTCCTCTTCGTGAGTATTTTGACATGAGGACCCCGCATCGTCCTGCGGCTGTGAAAGCTCGCCGCGGACGATGACGAGGTGGCAGGCCTCTCTGTTTCCGGCTGAACGCGCAGGAACAGTCGAGGCGGAGAGGCCTGGGTGGTCATTAGGTCCACATGAGGAGAGGAGGTGGTCCCGTGCTGTAACATAAGCGGCACGGGGCGCCCAGGAGGTGGAGTCCCGCGCCGTAAGGCGCGGGCCAACGAGTGGTCTCCTTGGGATAAGGGAGACGGTGGTGGGCTCTTCGGGCTGCGCACCGGAGGGTGTCACGGTGAGGGCTCGGGTGGCGGTTGCGGGGCAGGCTGTCACCCATTGCACGGGTCCTCAAGTCGAACGGCGCGTGCTGTCGTCCCACGCGCCGCGAGACGACAGGGCGCCAGAGTGGCGCCCGGGGCGCTCGCAGAGCGACCCCGAGGAGAGTCCGCCCAGGTGGGGCGGACAGGCCGCAGCACGGGGTCTGAGGTAGAATGCTTCGGTAGTCCCACGACCCCGTGCAACGCGGCAGAGAGGACACCGTGGGGGTTTAGTGGGTATTCCCCGGCCATTTTCCCGGTCGGAGGCGAGTCCCACATAACCCGCTTGCAGCCCCAGCGCCCTTCTCAGGGCGCGCAGCGGGTATCCGTAAACGGATTCCCCCACGTAAAAAAAAAAAAAAAAAGGTTAGGTTAGGTTGAAGGATAGCCTGCGGGACGGCGCGCCGCCAGTACTGCCGAAGCCGCAGAAGGCGACGACGCGACGTCGACGAAGAGGACCCCTGTACGAAGCGTACAGGGTCGCCACCAAAGCCCTGCGCGTAGAGATCGCCAGGGCGAAGGAAGCGGCGGTGAAGGAGATGCTGGAGACGCTGGATCGTGATCCATGGGGGCGCCCTTACAAGTCAGTGAGGGGCAAACTGCGCCCCTGGGCGCCCCCGCTGACGGAGAGTCTCCAGCCGGAGCTCCTGGGAAGGGTGGTCGAAACGCTCTTCCCGGAGGGGAGGAATCACAGTCTCCCCCCACCGCCGGGTGGCGACTCCGACGACGAGGAAGCCGTGTGGTGCCCGAAGTCAGGCGAGCGGAGCTGGGAGCGGCGGTATTGCGACTCAGGAGGAAGAATACCGCGCCCGGGCCCGACGGAACTCCCGGACGGGCCTGGGTCAACGCTCTCAGCTCCACGCTCATGGAGCCAAGAGTGCGGGGGATTTTCACCGATTGCCTAGAGCGGGGCCGATTCCCGAAAGTGTGGAAGTCGGGGATGCTGGTCCTGCTGGCCAAGGAGGGGCGTCCGGCCGATACGCCGTCTGCGTATCGGCCGATCGTGCTGCTCGACGAGGCCGGCAAGCTCTTCGAGCGCATCATTGCCAGTCGTCTCGTCGAGCACCTGGAGAGAGTAGGACCGAACCTGAGCGAGGCGCAGTACGGCTTTCGCGCGGGTCGGTCCACCATTGACGCCCTTCAGAGGGTGGAAAATCCTCGCAAAGGATGCAGTCGACCGGGGGGAGGTGCTGCTGGCGGTGTCGCTCGACATCGCCAACGCCTTCAATTCGCTCCCCTGGGGCTGCATCAAGGATGCGCTCGGGCACCACGGCGTGCCACAGTACCTGCGTCGGGTCATCGCGGACTACCTCTCGGACCGAGAGATCCGCTATCCGGCGCAGGGAGGATGGGGCCAGAGGGCTATGTCATGCGGTGTTCCACAGGGGTCGGTACTCGGCCCCCTTCTGTGGAACATCGGCTATATGGGTGCTGCGCGGCGCAAACTTGCGGGGTGTCGAGGTCACGTGTTACGCGGACGACACCCTCGTTACCGCCCGCGGCGCCAATTTCAGAGAAGCAGCCCTACTGGCCACGGCGGGAGTGGCGCACGTCGTCGGACGAATCCGCAGACTCGGGCTGGAGGTCGCCTTGAGTAAATCCGAGGCCATCTGTTTTCACGGGCCTCGGTCGGGGCCTCCGGCGGGGCCGGCATTGTCGTGGGCGGGGTCTCCATCGGCGTCAAGGGTACGATGAAGTACCTGGGTTGGTACTGGACGCCCGGTGGACGTTCAACGCCCACTTCGAGGGCCTGGCCCCGAAGTTGAAGAAAGCCGCTTTTGCGCTCGGTGGACTGCTCCGAACGTGGGGAATCCCAGGGCGGGGTGCCGCCGCCTGTACGCGGGCGTGGTGCGGTCCATGGCCATGTACGGCGCCCCCGTATGGGCCGACAATCTGACCGCCGCCAGCAAGAAGGTGCTGCGACAAACGCAGCGCATCGTGGCGGTCAGAATAGCCAGGGGGTACCGCACCGTGTCCTACGAGGCGGCGTGCGTGCTCGCGGGTACCTTTCCCTGGGACCTGGACGCGGAGTTTGCCGCTGCAGTCTATCGACGCACTGCAGAGCAGCGGCGGAGAGGAGACCTTCCGTTTCGGGAGGAGACGAGAAGGTACCGTAGGAGTCAACGGGAAACTCTCCTCCGGAAATGGAAGGACCGGCTCGCGGAGCCGAACGCCGGCCACCGGACCATCGGAGCGATTCGGCCCATTCTCGAGGAATGGGTCGATCGCAGGCGAGGCGCGCTCACATACCGCCTCGTGCAGGTGCTCACCGGCCACGGGTGTTTCGGTCATTACCTGCACAAGGTGGTGAGGAGGGAGCCGACAGCGGCGTGTCACCACTGTGACGCGGTCGACGACACGGCCGACCACACGCTGTCGGCTTGCCCGGCATGGGCCGAGCAACGAGCGCGCCTCGTTGACGAAGTGGGGGCGGACCTCACGCTGCCGGCGTTAGTGAACGCCATGCTCGACAGCAAGAGGTCCTGGAAGGCGGTCGTCGACTTCTGCGAGGAAGTCATGACGACGAAGGAGACGGCGGAGCGGGCGAGAGAGCAGGATGCTGCAGCAGACCCGCTCCGCCGCGCGAGGCCTCGCAGAAGGCGGCGTGCCTACGACCGCCTTCCCCCATAGAGGGGCTCGGGGTGACGGACAGGGGTGACCGTCGCCCGTGCATGCATCGAGCCCCCGAGTCGAGCGACCTGCGCGTGTTCCGCACGTCGCCGACGGAGTCGGGCGGCCGAACAGCCGCCCAGGGGCGCTACAGCTAAGCGCCCCCTGAGGAGAGCCCGCCGCGGTTGGCGGCGGGCGCGTCGTCCCGCGGGTCCCGTGGTCGAATGCTTCGGTAGTCTCATGGGCCCGCGGACTTAAGCGACGACGAGGAACACCCTTGGGTTTTTAGTGGGTATTGCGTCGGGGTTTTTTTTGTTTCCCCGGGCCGAGTCCCACATAACCCGCCCCGCGAACCCCACGCCGGCGGGTATGCGTAACGCATTTTCCCAAGGTAAGAAAAAAAAAAAAAAAAAAAAAAAAAAAAAAAAAAAAAAAAAAAAAAAAAAAAGGTTAGGTTGAAGGATGCAAAAACCTATAGTGAAGGATGCAAAAAACCTATAGTGAAGGATGCAAAAAACCTATAGTGAAGGATGCAAAAAAACCTATAGTGAAGGATGCAAAAAACCTATAGTGAAGGATGCAAAAAAACCTATAGTTGAAGGATGCAAAAAACCTATAGTGAAGGATGCAAAAACCTATAGTGAAGGATGCAAAAAACCTATAGTGAAGGATGCAAAAAAACCTATAGTGAAGGATGCAAAAAACCTATAGTGAAGGATGCAAAAAACCTATAGTTGAAGGATGCAAAAAACTATAGTGAAGGATGCAAAAAACCTATAGTGAAGGATGCAAAAAACCTATAGTGAAGGATGCAAAAAACCTATAGTGAAGGATGCAAAAAACCTATAGTGAAGGATGCAAAAAACCTATAGTGAAGGATGCAAAAAACCTATAGTGAAGGATGCAAAAAAACCTATAGTGAAGGATGCAAAAAACCTATAGTGAAGGATGCAAAAAACCTATAGTGAAGGATGCAAAAAACCTATAGTGAAGGATGCAAAAAACCTATAGTTTCGCATAGGTTCGTCGTAAAAATACGATCGAGGTGTCCTTAGATTCGTCTTCTTGCGCCGGATTTTTCGATAGACCGAAATCCCGGATTAGACGTAAATCCCGTTTTTAATCCGGGATTTAAGGATTTTTTCGTTTTTCCTGGCGCAAAAATCGAATTCACGACGTGCAAATTTTAAACCGTCCTTTTAGGACGAGGCGAGTGCGGCGCATCCGCGCATATCCTTAAACCCTGGATATAGGGTCGCTTGCACCTTATAATCGGGTTTAAGAGGGGATTTTTTCGGGATTTTTCGCCCTAACGAAAACCTATTTTGGGCTGCGATTCCGATCGCATGACCGACGGGGGGAGGTCTCCGGGAGTGGGATCACTCCTTTGACTTGTCGCTCAACACAAAAGAAGGCGCAGAAGAGGAGTTTCCGCAGGGGGGTGGGGCCGTATGAGCGGAGAGTTACCGCTCCGAACATACGGCAACATGTCGCTGCGGAGGAGTGCGCGGACATAGCGTCGCGGGGTCGGAGGGGCGCTTGCCCGAAGTCCGACGTGGCGCGGAGGAGGATAGGGATGTCGTGGACACCCGTACCAAGCAGATCAGCGCTGCACCGCACGGGCAAGGTGTGCCCGAAGTGCGGTTGCAGCGGTTAGATTCTGCTAAAAGTAGTAGGGCGGCGTCGGTTTTCGACACTGCCAGCGAGGTGGAGCAGAGTAAAGGGCTGGATCTGTCTTCGGAGGAGTCGGACGGTGCTGACCTAATGTCGGTTGGGTCCGAGACACCCTCCGGTACACCCAATCCTAGAAAAAGGAGGCTGACGCGACGGAGGTGAGTTCCAGCGAGGATGAGCTGGAACGTTCGCCTCCGTCGCGTAAAGGTCGAGGCCGGCCGCCCTCGACTGGACAATACGTGGGCCTAGAAGGCAAAGGAGAGGCGTTACGGGCAGAGAGGGAGGAGCTCCGTCCTGAGGGCTGAAAAAGAGATGCAGGAGGAAACTGACAGAGGCGAGGCGGACTCGCAGTTACCGGCTGTCTGAGACGTCCTCGGCCGCGAGTCGGTGGCGGGGGCAACGC